>MU736995.1:81401-105209 GCA_026770625.1 Nicotiana glauca | reverse complement strand
ATATATATATATATATATATATATATATATATATATATATATATATATATATATACACACTGCGACGTGTAGCCCGATCCATAAACCCTCGGCTTCTCTTAGTCATCAATCTCACAATCAGACCATCGGCCTCTCTCAGTCATCAGCCTCACAAGACACTTGGGTTGTCAGTAAAATAGGGTGCTCAGCCCAAAATATCATTTTTATGCATAAAAATAGAGCAATAGAGACTGAGTTATAAAACCAATAAAATGTAGCACGATAAATGTAAATATTAAACTAAAATAGTGAGGAAAAAATAGTAAAAAGCCCCTAAGAGTCCAAACATCTTGGCACTAGGCCCAAATATGTCATTCAGCCCAAAACATAGTAATACTTTACAAAACACAATGATATCAAGTAGTTTTAATCAAATACACGACTTAATAGTCATATGGGACGGACCAATTTACAATCCCTAATGGTGCACGCCTACACGCTCATCACCTAGCATGTACATCACCTCAAAGTAGCACAACGATGTGAAATTTGGGGTTTCATACCCTTAGGATAAGATTTACAATCATCACTTACCTCGAACCAGAAGAAAATCGACTTCCCAATGCCCTTGCCGCTCGACTCTGCAACAGATCGCCCTGAATCTATCCAAAATCAATATTATAAGGTCAATTCAAGCCATAGGAACAAAGCCCATGCGAAAATTATCGAATTAACTCAAGAATCCCGAAATCGCTCAAACCCGACCCCAGGGCCCAAGTCACGAAATCCGACCAAAGTCTTAAAATCTAAAAACCCATTCAATTATGAGGCTATCCATGCTAGTTCACTCAGTTTTGACTTCGAATCGGATTTCAAATCCCATAAATTCATTTTATGAAGTTCCACAATTTTCCCCAAATTTTCACCCCAAATCTCTATTCAAATGATGAATCCAATGTTATAATCATGTATTTTAGCCAAAATTGAGTTAGAATCGCTTACCCCTATGGTTTTCTTGAAAATCCCTCGAACAATTGACAAACCCTGAGCTCTCTAGGTCAAAACATGAAATAAAACCTTAAATATCATATTTATGATGCACCTTCCGGATTTCCTCACCGCTGACCACGGTAAAGCATCTCTGACCGCACTTCAGGTGGCTGCACAGATAGGCCTTAGTATTTTGCCCATAGAGTTCTCTACATATTTCCAAATTATGATTTCTTTATTTTTATGAAAACTAGACACGAAGGGCTACAACTTTTGTTTTTGAATCATCTTAGTATTCCTTGTAGATCAAAAGATATAATTTTCCAAAGTTGAACCAGCGGCCCTACGGATTCTTCATGACCGCGGCCGCGGACCATTTTCCGCCACAGCGGAAGTTCCACCATTGCAGCAAAATATCACCACCGAAAGCGATGCTTTTGCCTTCTGGGGCAATGATTTTCCTGGTGTTCATGGCCCCCCACAATTCGGAACAACTTCTGAGTGCCAAAATGTCCGAACTCGCTCAAAACCCACCCCAAAATTCACCTGAGGCCCCCGGGACCTCAACCAAATGTACCAACATCCCATAACATCATTAAAATTTAGTCGAGCCTTTGAATTACTCAAAACAACACCAAAACACCAAATCCACCTCGGGTTCAAACCTAAGGACTTAGAAACATTCAAATTCCACAAACAACACCGAAACCTATCAAATCAAGTCCGATTGATCCCAAATTTTGCTTACAAGCCATAAATGACATAATAGAGCTATTCCAATTTCCGGAATCTGATTTTGATCCCGATATCAAAAAGTCAATCCTTGGGTCAAACTTCCAAACTTAAATTTCCATTTTTAGCCATTTCAAGCCTAAATTTATCAAGGACCTCAAAAATACATTCTGAACACGCTCCTAAGTCCAAAATCACCCAACGGAGCAAATACAATCATAAAAATTGAAATCCGATATCGAGTACTAAAAGTCAAAGACTTGGTCAAACCTCTCAAGTTTTAAGCCTTAAGCTGAGAAACAATCTTCCATATCTGTTCTGTTCCACCTGAAAACCAAAACCGACAATTTACATAAGTCATAATACATCATACGAGGCTAGTCATGCCCGAGAACTGGCGAGCAAAATGTAAATGCTACAAATTACCAGTCGGGTCATTACATCCTCCCCCACTTAAACATACGTTCATCCTGGAACGTGCCCAGAGTTGTTCCAAAAGCCATCAAATAGCCATGTATACTCACTAAGCACATACCCGGGGGTGATCCCACGTCACCCTATCCCATATAGGTCCAATAGCACAACATAACTAAAATATTGTAATCCATCCTAGCCTATAATCCTTAGAACCAAATTTCCACTTCCAAAATCATCTATAGGATCAGAATCTCATATCTATACACTATATAAGTCTGGGAAGATGTATCAAACCATATCCGCAACTCAAGATGAAATTATATGATATAACACACAACTCAAACGTTCATAGTGATAACTTCTAATCACAACAGCTGCTCATATAACCCAATACCAGTAATAAACCTCTTATTCAATAAAACCTCATTTAAACACTTTTGTATACTACTAATGATGAAAGAAACACACAGAAATCATAACCATTCATCATATCAACCAATCATGGAGCTCCCTTTCCTTCGGCAGTGAATTGCTTAAGCCGAACTTTGATATTATCCTTCCAACATGCTGAAATCGAATCTGATAGTATCCATTATAGGCCTAATTATCTTATCTCATCCAACACGACTACTCTGGTGATGTGACACATCAATACAATCTAAATCCACAACCCGTCCAATTCGCGCACCAATAAGCAATAATCCAAATGTACTCAAATCATGAAAAAATTTACTCAAATGAGAGAGCTGTACCGCAAGCTCACCAGTATCACCACAACATGATGCTAAGAAAACATTACACAGTGTAGAACCAGAACACATGAATCTATCCCGAAGGATCATACCTCCACATAACTTCACTGCAATGCGCGATCCTATCCAAACACTGGCCCACACGAAACACCTCAAGTCACCATGCTCAAAATCAACAACCACGCGCAATTTGATGTATGGTACCAAGAGTGAATCACCGTAACCACAGAGAAGCAAATGATGTAATGCCACACCATCCCGTAAGAACATATCCAATGCGCAATCAATCGTGCAATACCCAGATACCCTTCATACTTATATTCTGCTATAAGCCCAAATAAAACCATATCGTTTGTGCATTTAACCAACAAAGCCCAATACCACATAGAATATAAGAGTAGCTCACAAATAACCTCAGAACACTAATAAGCTCAAGGACAGCCGAATGGAACATCCCTCAAAAATAGAAATTTACAGTAAATAATTACGACCTGGTGCAGAACACATATCCATACTGGGCCTATCAATGATCCCTAAATCAACTCGGGTCACCCATAATAGATAAATAACATTCCAAAAGTCCACAGTGACTGAATCACAACACATACCACCCTCTGACTAACCTTATCTACATTTTTACAGTCCACAACCATAAAACCATGTACTCACGAAAACTCTCAGTCTCCAAATCCATTAGAACATACAAATCACCATTTCTGATCCCAACTCCACCGCCTGAATGTCTAGCATATCTCTCATACACGATCATCCCGCGAGGAATACTTCTATAATTCTTACGTGCCATGATGCAAAATTTGAACACTAGCAGTCGATCAACTAGGAGAGTGTCGCAATACCAATGAAGTATCCATAAATAAAAACACACACCACCTTCTGAAATGTATACTCTCATCAAGCCATACCAAATAGTAATGTTATTTACCTAGTCATATGAAACTGTCCATATTGCCTAAGGACTCATGTCCTCTCCTTCAACAACTCCCTTGTGATCTTACACATACAAATCTCAATCCTACACAACACACCGCATATTCTAGCATACGAAAAATACGTCCACTCCGAGTCACAAGCAACTACTCACTCAATTAGCCAAGAACTTTCCATTTGATTTCAATTGGAGAATATCACTATGCATCACATGCTCCTCATGCTAGTAGAAAATATACATCTTAAACCGTGGTGGAAACCATCGAGAACTCTCTGAAACCAATTTGCACATAACCAAACCATCAGAACTGAATCTATCTAACCCAAACAAACCACGCAGGCCACCAAACCCAAGATTACTACCACAAAACATCTGTAGAAACTCACTACCTCATAAGGACCAAAAAATCCAATTGCATCTATTACCATGCTGATACAATCTACTACCAAGCTATCCTATTTATCCTAGTTCCTTATGAATTACCATTAAATTGATACTTCTCCTTGCCATAATACCATAGTCCTCAACCAAGACTCACCACACGAGACCCTAGCATAAACCACACCGCCCTAAGGCTCATAAGTCGGTGAATGCTCTGTTAATCACCCCAAAAGTACCACAATCGAGATGCCCGCTCTGAAGAGACCTTCTGCAAATCTAAATCCATTACCTTCGCCTTCCTAGTACTGATATGTAGAATCCATAGTGAAATAGAAATGCCACAAGTCCTAACATCCGTTAATATGAATCTCAGTTTCTAGCCAAATACACATCATGAAGATTCCCAATTTCCACGCTCAAATCTTGAATTCATTTGAACCATTATCGGGAGTCATCCACTCTGCTCAAACCTCAATTAGACAGCCAAATGGACCGAACGACCGGATTAGCCCTCCAACACACAAGGAAGAAACTCCACCTTAATGCAACCAAATATATTCCTGATCCATACACTTTACATCCTTCACCAATAATAACTCAAATCATTCCGTGATTCTCATTTAGTCATAAGGTTTACCCATAATTTCCTTTACTCAAGTCATCCTCGATCTCACCCTCTGCAGAACATAACTCATTCATAAGTATACCTTAAATCAAAACCAATACAAAACATACTCGTAAAATGAACTTATTAACAGCGGACTCCTCCACTTGGCTCAAAGCCATAGATCAAAACATACCAAAAGCTCAGAATGCCTATACTCTATTACTGCCAAAGTACCATAGGGACATTCAACTAAACCCTCAAAATCTTATGAAACACATAACATCTCGTATTTCAAATCATTTGTGAACCTCACATTCACCCTCGTAACGGTCAAGACAACTCTTCTACGTGATCCAAGCTCAAACTATGGCACGTATAATCTACTGATAAAAGAGGACTTCCAACAAACCACATAAGGATCACACAAACTCTAAAACACTACGCATGAGATAACCCACTTACTTCACCTCAAACTAACATATCTTTATACCCTTCCACCATCATAAACATCACGCAATCACTTAATCTTCCAGAGTTTGAACTCGTATCCCAATATGAAATCTACTTCACTTCCCAACTAGACAACATGAATATATGCTTCAACATCCTCACAACTCGGGGCTATACATCAAATCATGATGGAAATCAAGAACTAGATAGTTCTTGCTACCCCCAAGCAGACCCTTCTCGTCTTATTTAAATCATATGAACGCATCTTGTAGTCACATCATGCTCATCACGTAGCTATCCAGTAATCACTCCCCCTAACAGGGACACTATCAAACATATAAAACCAAAATCTCATGCTCACACAATCAGCACCCCTGTGCTCAAGCTACAGGGAAAACTCGGCCTCAAGTGCTCCAAACAACCCAACATCAAAACTCAGAAATCACATCTCGTCCCTTGATTAGGGAATCACAAACCATCTATGCACAACTGATATCGAGTGCTCATGTGCGCATACGAACGCGTGGAAGGAATTCAAAGAGTTACATTTCAGGCTGAATCAATGATGCACGATAAGAATTCAAGAATGTGTGATTTCTTGAAGGTTCTACAGCCTCCCGAGGATAGGTACAGACGTCTCTATGAGCACGTAATTTTTGCCCTAAGTGAATTATTCCCAAAAATAATAAACAAAATGATTTTCTTTATTATTTTGCAATTTTTGTGAATTCTGGGTTATTTTTTGTTAATTGAGTACATTTTATTTGTGCATTTTAATTCATGTGAAAAATATACTTGGCGTTTGTTTAGGATTTAATTTCATATTTTTAGGATTAATTAGTAATTAAAATTATTTACAAATAGAGAAAAATAACAAAAATGGTACTTTTGTATTTTTAGTTTAAATTTGTTTTAGTTTGTGTTTTGGGAAATTAGGAGATAATTTTTAGGTGTCAATTTGTTTTTGAATTTCAATTTAGCATTTAATAAAATTAAAAAAAATACAAAAATGAAAATAAAAAAATGAACGAAATAAACAAAAAGAAATAAAATGAAAAAGAAAAACAAAAGGAAAACATTAAAAAGGGGGTTGTCTATATAGACATCAGAATTTGGCCTTTTTGTTTATTTTTACCCAGCCCAAACCACTTTTCCTACCCATACCCATCCAGGGTCAATACCCCTTACCCGGTCTGCCCGTTAATTAAAATAAACGACCCCGTGTCTAGCCTTTTAATCCCGGCTGTCGATGATTAACTCATCACGCGGTCAGGAACTGGTCTTCATTTGGTATAAGAGTGTCCGAACGGACACCCCAGCCCCTCTTTAGGCCTTCGTCTCTAATCACAGCCCCCTCTCTCTCAAAAAACCCTAATTGAGCCGCCCCAAATTCCCCCACCGGTAATGGTGGCGCCGACGCCGATGCCCCCCAAATTAACACCATGGGATCTGCTCAGCCTCCCCATTCCGGATATCCAAGTCATTTCTTTCGAATCACCTCCCAACCCTTCGAATATCGAATTAAAACTTTCCGGCCAAGACACTACCTCGCCCAAATCGGTCCAAATTAACACCCTGGGTCCCTTTCCCCTTCCCCTATCCATATCCCCGGCTAGTTTTTCTTGAATCTGCCTCGAACTATTCGAATTTCAATTTGAATGTTTTCCGGCCAAAACCCTAATTGCCCCAAACCACTCCAAATCGATACCATGTGAATTCTTTGCATCCCTTGTGTGGAATCCGGCTTTATTGGAACTCAAAATCTCACCGGAAGTGGGCTAAGTTCGAGTCCAGAACTGGTCTGTTTGAACAGTGAGTTTCCCTTTTTGTTTTCCTTTTTCTTTTTCCTTTTTGGTGTTATTCTAGTTGTTAATAAGTCTTCTTCAATTTCGTTCCATATTTGTTTCATTTTGATACTTATCTGCCTGTTCATCTTAGTTTTTAGGTGTTAAGTTGTTATTCGTTCTACTGATAGTTGGATTTGTTTCAATTGTTCTGTTTAAATAATGACTTGAAGTATTAGATCCCAATTATGATTATGTTTAGTTAGTAATTATTTGAATGTCATTTGGTTATCAATTCTGATTAAGTTTAGCTTGTGATTAGTTTGGTTGATTGTTGCTGCTAATTTGTTTCAATGAATATGTTAGTTAATAGTTTGAATTAGGATTGCATTTTGAAGCTGAAATTCAGATCTTAGGAATTGTTTCGGTATAGCTGTCGTACATCAGTAGTTTTGGGATAAGTCAAGGGTAGTTGGGGCAATTCAGGGATAAAGAACCTTAGCAATGGATCTAGAACTTCCTAGAATATTCTAGAATGGGGTCCAATTTGGAATTTTAGGAAAACATAGTGTTCTTACTTGTGTAACAAGTCATAAGTAGGCACTAAATAAGTAAATAAACAGGGACTGAAATGCAAACAGAAATTAAGGACTGCCCATTAGTTTTGCCTATATAAGGCAGCCTTCACTATCTTTATTGACAAGTTTTGAGCTCCAAAAATCCCCCCCAAAAGGCGCTCTCTAGTCTTCAGATCTGATTTTGAAATTCAACATTCAAAACCAAAAAAAAAACAATAGAAAACCTCCAGAAAAACCAGAAAAAATTCAGAAACACTGTTCCATTGAAAGTTTCCAGTTAATTTCGAACTTTATCCTCTGAATTGCGTCATTTAGCCTATAGTGTGTTTGCTGATACATTCTAGTGGTGCCTGGTTGTATCTCGAGTGGGTTTGGGTCCAATTGAGGCTATTTTAGGCTGATTTTGTTGACTGTTGGTTTCAGAAGGTGTCCTTGGATTAGTTTTGAATCTATTTGGGTGTATGCAAGTGTATTTGGTTTCTATTGGTGCTACTCTTCTATGAAAACAATTCTGGGCTGCTCATTCTGCTCTTTTGTGCTATTTTGATCATCAATTTGCTGCTGCTGACTCTCATTCTTCTTGTTCTATCTCAAATCCAGGTACACGCATTGAATTCACAATGATGTAATCACAAATTGGAATGAAATGAAGTATTATTTCAGATCTAGGCTCATGCGAATGCGTGTAGTTATAATTAGTCCAATAATGTGTAATTGTCTAGTTTTAGTTTGTTTGAATTATATTGAACTAGAAACTTTTTGATTAGAATTATTCCTACTAGTTCGAACTGTTTGAATTTGTACTAGACTGCTTTGAACTACTTGAACTCATGGTTACCTAGCCGTAGATTTAGTATAGCTAGTAATTCCTTTAGTTTAACATTGTTCTATTAAAAATTTAAAAAAAAAATCAGTAATAGCTTAGATCTTTAATTAATCAACATCTTCAATTTGACTGGTTTGAATTAATTAGTTGTCTGATAATTAAATATGGATAAAGTGTGAATCTATGTCATTAGCCTATTCGTGTTATCATATAATCAAACCGTTTAGTGTATTAAATTCACGTTCATGAACTATTTGTTTCGTTTTGTTGTTAAATCCCATTCATGTTTCCCATTTGTTTCGACCCTTAGCAACATTTAGGCATTGTAACATTAAACACAAATACAACCTGAAATCTGGGCTCAAGTTGGCCCGTTTGCACGGAGCATTATCAGAATGGTACATGGCCCAGTGATGGTCACCAAATTGCCACAAGATTAGAAGTTGGTGCATGTTGGGCTAGAAGCCCAATCTACGTGTCTTCTCATGAACTGGACTGTGAACCCAAGTATAATAATTCTTAAATAATATTGAATTAGGAGTCTTCTTATTAAAGACAAATGGAAATAGAAAATCGTAGTTTCTTTAGATTTGCCCTTTAAATAATGAATGAGATGAGCCTTGCCAAACAAAAAATACGTAAATTACGGGGCCCTCTTTAAATGACTATATTAAAATACTTAGAATTCGGGATAGGCCGTTTAGCGAATTTCTTGGCTTTCCCCGAAGATAATAATGTGTAGTCACTTTAGGCGCGTTTTTTAATAATTTTATCTTCTTAAGTGTAGGTGCACATTTATGTGACTCAAATCCAAATCTCAACGAAGTCGAAATGTGTTAAAAATCGCGGGTGCATTTATGTGACGCGGTTCAAGACATATTTTCACGACGTTTCAATTATCTTAAAATAACAATAATAAAAGCGGTTCAATGTTAAAAGCACATAGGTCAAAACATGTATTAAAATTAAATAAATAATCCAAATATGACAGTTGAGCGACCGTGCTAGAACTACGGAACCCGAGAATGCCTAACACTTTCTCCCGGGTTAACAGAATTCCTTACTCGGATTTTTGGATCGCGGACTGTTAAATAGAGTCAATAACTTCCTCGATTCGGGATTCTACCGGTGACTTGGAACACCATTAATCTCCCAAGTGGGGACTCTGAATATTTATTAAAAATGAGTCCCGTTTCGATTGTCCTTTAATTGGAAAAACTCCTTTACGCCCTTGCGGGTGTAGTGAAAAGGAGGTGTGACAGCTCTGGTGACTCTGCTGGGGATACAGACCCAGAACTCCGGTTCAGGGTTTAAGGATTCGAGCTTAGAATGATTGTTATTTTTGGCTTTATCTGATTTTCCTACATATTTCATGCTAAACATGCTAAATGCTTTACCGCTTTAATATTATCTGAACTGTATATAAACTGTGCCGAAACCCTTCTCATCTCTCCTCCGGGCATGTGCTTACTGGTTGAGACTCCATATTCTGTTACTGTCATATCCTGAAATAAGAAAGAGGCCGGACAAGTTACTAAGCTGGATGGCCTTTTGGTTCCCGGTACGTATCCCCCTCCTCGACTCGAGTCGTCCGCTCGGGTACACAGTATAGAACATATACCCAGATTTTGAACCTAAAATAACTTGACTTCATGCTGGATCCCTAGGAGGAACGCTTATTTGCATCATGTGCATATGACTTAGGGGACTCGACACAGGGGTTGGGTCCGTCTAGGATAGGTAACCTAAAATGAAAAGACCATCCGGATGCATCTTACGTGTTCTGTGTGCATTTATTTGTCTTGGACTCGCATGCTGATCGGCTTTGAATATCTGGAAAGTTGACAAACAAAAGAGAAAAAGAGAGACTAGCAGTGTAGAGAGTTAATTACCTATATTAGAAAAACTAATGTCCAAGTAGTGCCGAAACTCTGCCGGATTTTTGAGGAAAAAAAATGAAAAAAAAACCAAAAGTATTTTTAATAGTTTGTTTGCCAATGGAAAAGAAAAACAAAAAGAGTTTTATTTTCAAATTAGTTTGTTTTATTTGCCACTGAAAAAGAAAATATAAAAAGAGTCTTGTTTTCAAAAATAGTGTATTTGCCAACGAAAAAGAGTTTTGTTTTCGAAAATGGTTCGTTTTATTTTCCCGAACTATGCTGGTTTGATTCTCACCGGATGTGAGATACGTAGGCAACCCTCATCGGGTCCAACCACCCTTTTTGCAAAAATAGCCAAAAATACCAAAATTTTAATTTTTATCCAATAAGTCGGGTGACGCCATTCTTGTTTTAAAATAAGCCGCGTGTCCCCAAAAGGGCGTCGAAAGGCTATTTTTGCAAGAACAGTCACCATGAGTCATTTTTAAATGGTTTGCGGGCACAGCCTTCAAGTCTCCCTTTAGTGCTGAAAGGTCGTATCTGCAAAACCGAGTCTTTGTTTTCGTAAAAAATAAAAATTTTGCAAAAATAGCCACTTTGTCTTTTTTAAGTCAAAATAAGTCATTTCATGGCCAGTTTTGTTTAAATAGTCACAGTTGACATTGAAGCCTTCTCAGTCTTGCGCAGGCCTGCGGCGATGCCGAGTGATGCCCCGTGGGCCCCAGGATGTGAAGCTTTGATGTACTCTTGATCTAGTTTTTGATCATCGAGTTTGTAGTTTGTTATTTTGAGTCTGCTTTTGTGTTCCCTTCAAGAAAAACAAATAGTCTAGCATCGCTTGTAATCGGCGTTTATTAATGAAGATTTGAAAATTCCAAAAATTATCTCTTTATTTTTGCATTTAATTTGCAAGAACTACGCTTGGTCTGATTCATGCGAGGTCATGATACGTAGGCAATCTCCATAGGATTCGACCATAACAAAAAAGAAAGAAAAAAAAGGGGAAAGAAAAGAGAGGAAACACAATGAAAAGGCAAAGAAAATAAAAGAGCGGAAAAACAAGAAAGGGAAAGAATAGGAATGGGAGAAGACGAAGTCAAGAGTGAAAAAGAACAACAAAGAAAGGGAAAGTCTACAATTGGAAATAAGGAAAAAGCCGGGATGACGCATGCGACCAATCAAAAGCTGTTACCAATATGTTAAATGCCCTAACGCTAACGTGATGGTTTCATTTTGTAATGCCATTCTAGAAAGGTAGTTGGTTTGTGGTTTTAAAGTGGTAACTCCTCTTTACAACACAAGGACAAAAGGCAGTCGGCGTCCTATCAACCCATTCCTACAACACCCGGTCAAAAAACAAACTGAACATGGCCGGACAAGAATCAGATACCAGTATCATGGACCCGTCAAAAGAGGTGGAAGTGGTAGATGTCAAAGCAATGAAGGAAGATATGTATAAGTTGAGGCATCAGATGGCCAAGATGCATCAGGCCTGGGCTAAGGGTCAGTCGGCGCCAGTTTATCCCGCCAATCCAGCATATATCCCACCTTTGGCTCAGTCTCAGGAGCCTCCTCCTGTGAATTCATATCCACATTTCCCGTTCTACCAATAGAGTTATGGCACTACCTCCTATCCTCCTCGAGCTCCACCACCCAAACAAAACCCCCCTCCACCAATCACCCCTGTCTTTGTGGCGCCTCCACCCGCCACATTGCAAAGATCTTCCAGTGAGCCAGTGTTTCAAACTCACGACAGCCAGTACTACCCTCCTGAGCCTACCTCTAAAGCTCTTGAGCCATATTCCTACTCCCCTCACTTTGAGCTCCCGGTGGAAACTGACAAGCCGCTTAAAGATCCGGAACAGGAAGAGATGTTTCGAAAAGTAAAAAGCCTGGAGCAATCCTTCAGGAACATTCAAGGATTGGGTTGCCAAGTCAGTGTGGCCTACAAGGATTTGTGCTTGTTTCCCGATGGACAGTTGCCAGCAGGGTTCAAGTTACCCAAGTTTGATTTGTACGACGGACATGGTGATCTGGTAGCCCGTCTAAGGGGATTTTGCAGTAAAATGAGAGGAGCTGGGGGAAGGGATGAGTTATTGATGGCGTACTTCAGTCAAAGTTTTAGTGGTGCGGCCTTGGAATGGTACATGCGGCAGGACCATGCTCGATGGTACACTTGGGATGATTTGTCCCAAGCATTTGCGTGCCCCTTTCAGTATAACCTCAAAATTGTCCTGGACCGTCTGTCACTAACTAAAATTGAGAAGAAGCCCGAGGAAAGCTTCAGAGAGTACGGTTTCTGGTGGAGAGAATAGGCGGCAAGAGTCGACCCTCCCATGAAAGAGAGCGAGATAGTCGATTACTTCTTACAGGATTTGGAGCCCACCTACTATGGTCACTTGGTGTCAGCCGTGGGAAAATCTTTCAACGAGGTAGTGAAAATGGGAAATATGGTGGAAGAGGGGCTTAAATCCAATAAAATCATGAGTTATTCGGCAATCAAGGCAACTACCCAGGCTATCCAGAGTGGCACTCAAGAGGTACTGGGAAAGAAGAAGAAAGAAGATGTGGCAGTAGTTGAATCGAGAATGTCACCATATTACCGTCAACCTCGACCCCGTCTCCAAACCTACCCCCACACTCCACAGCATTACTACCCACCCCATGATCCCTACTTCCCTGTCCATCATGCCCAAACGTACCCCCAGCATCCCACCCATGCGCAGTGGCGCGCACCTACCTATCCAACTTAAAGCACCTACCCACCTTCAAGAGCCTACAGGAATACCCCTGGAGCAGGTTTGCGGACCATTCAAAATTTCAAGCAAGAGAGGGCACAGAAGCAAGAAACTTTCACGCCCAACGGAGAGTCATATGCAGACTTGTTTGAGAAACTAAAGCATTATAACCTGATTGCACCAATTCCTCCAAATCATGTGGACAAGCGTGCAAGAAGCTTTGACCCTTCTAAAAGGTGTGGATACCATTCCAATGCCCAGGGGCACAATGTCGAAAGTTGCCGGGATTTGAAGAGAGAGATAGAAAGAATGATGCAGGAAGGGATAATTGCGGTCCAGGACAGTGCCACCCAGAACATTGCACAAAATACTTTGCCTTCACCTGATGATGCACATTTTGTGAAAAAGATCCGCGGTGATAAGGAGTATGAAAATCCTCTTGGAAACTTGTTGAATGAAATCAATGATATTGAAATCGGTGAAGGTCCCAGCAATTTTGATGTGCAGTCCAGTGGCTAAGATGTCGAGTATGGTGATTGGAAAGACGGTCCATCTCTAGGTTGGCTAGAGTGGAGTTTTGGTGGTTCATTTTGTTGTCATTTCTGTTGTTCGGATTATTTTCAGGGTTGTAATCCGGACATTGTCTTGTGACTCAAACCCTTCTATCTTTTCAGTTTGTCGTAATAGCTTGTTTAGTGTTGTCTAGGTTTGTTTGTGTGTACAGTTGTTTAAACCCTTTCATCGTCAGTCTAATGCAATTCTCTGTTTCCTGCCATTTCCAGTCATTTTGTTTAGTTTTCTTCTCCTTTTACAATTCTTTTCATGTTGGTTCTAGTGACATGACATGCATGCATAATTCTCAGCCTGGTTTCAAAAGTCAGTTCAGTAATGAAGCAATGAAACAATGTTGAAGATATAAGGGCATTCGAAGGAAATAAGTAAGGGCACTCCGAGATCACTTCGAGCCCAAATTGTGTGAAACTGGAGGAGATAGAACATAAGAAAATACTGTTGAAATGCATCATGCCGCATCGGTTCGAAGCCAAAGGCAAGTTTGCCCCAAGTTCATAGGGGCCGTTCGTGGTACCGCGTTTGTTGTCCAATGGGGTTGGATAATTGACAAATATAGGAGGCAAATATGTGAAAATGGTTATTAATTCTGGTGCAATCAAAAGATGTTACGTATGTTTTCCTCAGCTTGTTTAATTGTGTAGTTTGTACTTGGCATGTTTTGGAGATTGGAATGACGAAGGCGCTTTATTCTGCTATCCAAACACTTTATCCGTTGAGCCTCATTTATTTTCTTTCATACCCTTCTTTCGGAATCAATAGCAAAATTCGAAAGCCCGAGCGGGGAAAATCAGTGGAGAAACAAAAGAAAAACAGTCCAAAAGAAAAGAAGAAAGAAAAAAAACGAAGAAGAAAGAGAAGAGAAAAGAAAAAAAGAATAAAAAGAATTAAAAAAAGAAGAAGAGAGAGAAAAGAAAAGAAAAAATAAAAGAGAAAAGAAAAAGAAAAGAAAGAGAAAAGCAAAGAAATTAAAAGAAGAGAAAGAAAAGGAAAGGAAAAGATCGCAACAGCGAAGTGATTTTATGGCCTGAACTACGTTTGACTTGATCTCGAAAGGGTACGTAGGCAGCTTCTCTCTGAGGTTCAGTCACACCGAAATAAAAGTCCAAAGTCCCCAAGAGGGAAACTGGGGCAGAAGTTGTGGTTGTTGGGAGAAATTTGATTCTGAAAGTTGTAATTTTGAACCCATGTTGAATTGTGTTTGAGCCTTTGATACCCTTTCTTTCTAACCCCATCCAAAAGCCTGCATTACGGTCCAAAGAAAGACATTCCGATCAGTCTTCAAGAAATGTCGAGTCAAGCGAGTAGAGATGAATCATGTCAGGGGAAACACTCTGGTACAAGAAGAAAACACTTCGGTACAAGAAGAAAAATGATGAAAATGAGAGATTCTTATTGGTAAATGTGAGCACGTGATTTTTGCCTCACATGAATTACTCCCACAAAATCAAAACAAAAATTGTTTGTTTTATTGTGCACAATTTTGTGAATTTTCATATAAAAATTTAAAAATATATATATATAATACAAAAAATATTACCTTATTTTTTATATAATTTCGAAAATACCAAAATAGTTTCATGTTTAGTTTAATTAATTAGGATTAGCTTTGACATTTTGTAGTATTTCTATCTTAATAGGCATTGTGTAGTATTTCAGATTATGAAAAAAAACAAAAAATGTCGCATTTGCATTTGGGATTTAATTTTTTATTTTAGGATTAATAAACAAATTAGTTGTTTTATAAGAAATGGAAAAAATCACAAAAAAAAATTGTTTATTTTGCATTTTTTAATTTTTATCTTGAATTTTGGTAATTTTTCCTATAATTTGGTCCTTAATTATTTGGAGAATTATTTAATAAAAAGGATTATCTACCTAACCAACTAAAGAAGCTTCTAAATGGGTGGTAGGGAAGGAATTGCAATACAATTAAGATATAAGCACTAAGTTTGGTGGACAATTAAGAATGGAAAAGGTAGGTTGATAATGGTGAACACACTTAGTTTGATGCCTATATAAGGTTTGAATCTGATAAGAAAGAGGAGGGGGAGGAAAAACAAGAAAAACGTTAAGAAACATTCTGAAAAATACTAGAGGAGAGATCTGTATACACTCTGTATACATAGAATATACAGTAGATATACACTGGAAAAAAAAATTCGTACCTCCCCATTTTGCAAGGGAAGTTAAAAAGGGGGTGAGAGAGAGTGATCTGGGGATATTTTAGGAAGAGGAAAAAATAGAGGAGAAGAAAAAAGAAAGGGGGCGGAGAGAGAAGTATACACTCGATATACACTCTGGATACACTGGATATACAATGGCAGAATTTATTTTGGAGAGAGTAAAAAGATAGAACCAAATTTTCTGAAATATTGAGAGCGGAAGAACACCAGAGAGAGTTCAAAGAAGAAAGATTTCCGGACTATTTTTATTCTCCATTTTTACTGGTTTTCTCCGTGTTGCTGGGATTTCCGGATTAAGGTGTTGAAGCTACTGTGTTGGGCTTTCTGCTGCTGTATTTTTCTGTTTGTTGCTGCTAATCTTCCTTTTCTCCCATTGTAAACATTTCCAGGTACACTTTCGAATCAACACTGATGTAGCTGTGAGATTTTAAAGTGAAATAAAATGCTAGAGTGATTGACGTATTAAGTGATGTATCTGTAGTTTAATAAATATGTGATAAGTATTTACAAAATCTAGTTTCATGACTCAATAAGAATGCATGGTGTAGTTTTTGTGCCTAACTGAAATTTTATTTATTTAAAATCGCAATCTGTAGTCGTCAGTTGTACATGTAATATAGTTAGTTAATTAATTCGTAGAATAAACAAATAGTTAACGGATTAATTGCTTATATTTCATCTCTAGTTTTCTTTTGTATTCCATGCAGATTTAAATAGACCGGCGTTTGATTCCATTAGGCAATATATAGGCCAAGGTTCGAATCCATGTTGATAACATTTCCTAGGCATTAGTTCCATGAGTCTCAATCATCTAGAAATATTAGTTTAAATCAATTTCAGAAATGTTAAGTTTAAATCAAATTGGAGAATGGTTAGCTTGTTTAAATATTTTTGTCAATCGTGTATGCATATTATAATTTCAGTTTTAATAGTTCGCTTATAGAATAAGGCACGGAACAATTTTTCATTTTTACAAGTTCGAGTGTAATTTTTCGGTAGCATATATTGTAATTTAACAACTAATAAGAGGCCCAAGCATGTAAATTAATTAGGATCTTTTCTCTTTTATTTTAGAGACGAACTTAATAGGAAAATGTAGTCATTTTTGGATTATCCTTTTAAAAGTAAATGAGACGAGCCTCGCCAAATAAAACGCACAAGCTGTGGGGCCCTCATAAATGTATATATAAAAATACTTAGATTTCGGGATGTACCGTTTAGCGAATTTCATGGCCTTCCCCAAAATAATAACGCGTTAATCTCTTAAGCGCGTATTAATAATTTCAATTTCTTAAACTCGGGTGCACATTTATGTGACCCAAATCCAAATCTCAACGGAATTGAAATATGTCAATAACTACGGGTACATTGATTGTAACGTGATTCTAGATACGTTTTCACAACGTTGCAATTCTTTATTAAAAATAATAATAATAATAATAAAAGCGGTCAAGAGTTAAAATTTGCACATAGGTTCAACGTGCATTAAAATCAGATAATTAAGCCGAATACAACAGTTGAGCAACCGTGGTAGAACCACGGAACTCGGGAATGCCTAACACCTTCTCCCGGATTAACAGAATTCCTTATCCGGATTTCTGGTACGCAGACTGTTAAATAGAGTCAAACCTTTCCTCGATTCGTGATTCAAACCGGTGACTTGGGACACCATAAATCTCCCAAGTGGCGACTCTGAATCTCTTCGTAAACAAATCCCGTTTCGATTGTCCTTTAATTAGAAAAACTCCCTTTCCCTTGCACCCTCGCGGGTGCCGGAAAAAGGAGGTGTGACAGCTCTGGCGACTCTACTGGGGACTTATTGACCCAGAACCACTGGTTCAGGGTTAGAAATTCGAGCTTATAATAAATTGTTATATTTGGCTTTATTTATTATCTGATGTTTTATATGATCTGTGCTTAATATGCAAAATGATGATTTTTACCGCTTTGATATTATTTAAACTGTATATATAAACTGTGCCGAAACCCCTCTCTTCTCTCTCTTGAGGAGTGCACGCTGGTCGTGACTTCTTTCTGTTAGTGTCATTATCCCAACTAGAATGAGGATTCGGTGGAGTTGCAAAACCGGCTGGCCTTTTAGTTACCGGGACGCAGTTCTCATCCTCGGCTCGAGTTGTCCGCTCGGGTAAGCCAGGTCTAGAACAAAAACCTAGGTTTGAAACCTAGTATAACAAAACCTCATGCCGGATCCCTAGTAGGAACGCTTATTTGGATCATGTTGCATTTGACTTAGGCGACTCAACACAGGGGTTGGGTCCGTCTAGGACAGATAACCTGAAATGAAAAGACCATCCTGTTGCATCTTGTTTGTTTTGCGCGTTTATTTGCGTTAGACTTGCATGCTGACCGGTTTGTGAAATCGGGAATTTTGAAAAATTATGAAAAAGAAAAATAACCGTGTAGAGAGATAACTACTCATTTAAAAAAAAAACAATATCCAAGTAGTGTCGAAACTCTACCGGATTTTTGAAAAAATGGAAAAAAAAAATATATATATATATATATATATATATATATATATAGTTACCGATGAAAAGAAAAAAAAAGTTTTTATTTTTGAAATAGTATGTTTTATTTGCTAGTGAAAAAGAAAAAAATATTTTTATAGTTTGTTTTATATGTAAAAAAAAGGAGTTTTATTTTTCAAAATAGTTTGTTTTATTTTTCACTGAAAAAAAAATATTTTCAAAAAAATAATAATAATAATAATAATATTCTTGTTCATTTGCCAATAAAAGAAAATGTGTGGTTTGGTTTGCAAAAATAGTTTGTGTTTTAAAATGAAAAAAATAATAGTTCGTTTTATTTGCCAAAGAATTGAAAAAAAAATAAAGAAGAAAAGAGAAATAGTCTTGTTTTCAAAAATAGTTCGTTTTGCTTGCAAATAAAAAAAAAGTTTCGTTTTGAAATATAGTTTATTTTATTTGGCAGAACTACGCTGGTTTGATTCTCACCGGATTTGAGATATGTAGGCAACCCCCATCGGGTCCAACCTCCCATTTTGCAAAGATAGCCAAAAAAAAATGTCAAAATTTTAATTTTTATCGTAAATAAGTCGGGTGATGGCGTCCTTATCAAATATAGCTGAATGCTCCCGAAAGGGACATCGGAAGGCTAACTTTGCATGAATGACCGCTTTGGGTCAGATTTTGATTTTTGACCCTCACAGCCTTACAATCTTCGTCCCCGAGGCGCTAAAAGGCCGTGTTTGCAATACTAGGTCATTTATTTTAATTTAGAAAATAAGAAAAAGAGTCTTGAATAAATTAGGTGATGCCGTTTGTCAAAAATAGTCGAATGCTCCCGAAAGGGACGCCGGAATGCTGACTTTGCATAAACAGCCACTTTTGGGGTCATTTTTTAGATTTTGGCCGGTTGACCCACACAGTCTTAAAATCTTCGTCCCCGAGGCACTGGAAGGCCGTGTTTGCAATATCAGGTTTTTTTTAAAAAAAAAGAAAAAGAAAAAAGAGTCTTAAGTAAGTCGGGTAATGCCATTTTATCAAAAATAGCTGAATGTTCCCGAAAGGGATGCCGGAAGGCTGACTTTGCATAAACGGCCACCTTTGGTCATTTTTAGGATTTTGGTCGGTTAGCTAACGCAGCCTTAAAATCTTCGCCCCCGAGGTGCTGAAAGGTCGTGTTTGCAAAATCAGGTCTTTTATTTTAATTTGAAAAAAAAAACAAGAAAAAAGAGTCAATGGGCAAGTGAATACCATTTGGATTTTTGGTCAAAATAAGCCGAGCCAGCTTCGGCAGTGTATTAAACCGTTCTTATCGAGATAGCCTTAGAGTATCTTTTAGTTGTCGAAAGACTATTTTCGTAAAAGAACGGAAAAGTTTGTAAAATAATCCTTCCCGACCTCAAATTCATGAGAAATTGAGAAGGGGCCACGTTTGCAAAAAATAACCATTTGGTTAAAATTGGTAGATAGGTTTGTCAGTTTGTCTTTAAGTTTGTATTTCTTAGAGTTGGTGGATTATTCGAATTACGGATCTGTATTTCGTCAAAGCATAAGTCTGTTGGTTTGGTCGGCTTTTAAACTTTTGTTTTAAATCAAAGTTTGTTTTATTATGAAAAACTGAAAAAAAATGTTTTATTGTTGTTTACCTTTAATTTGCGCGAACTACGCAAGGTCTGATTCATGCGGGGTCATGATACGTAGGCAATCTCCATAAGATTCGACCACAACCAAAAAGCAAAAAAAAAATGAAAAATGAAAAATGATGGAAAAAAAATCGAAAAAAAAGTGACAAGTGTTGATAATAATAAGGACTGACTGAGTCCATTCTAACATGTTTTGAATTGTTGAAAAAATTGAGGTGGTTGGTTTGTGGTGAGCCGGAAACACAAGATCCAGGAAAACCTAATTGAGATCCAAAACAGTGACACCCAGAATATCGCGCTGAATCCTTTACTTGCACATGATGATACACACTTTCTGGCGGTGATGCTTGGTGACATGGGATATGAGAATCCATTCGGGAATTTGCAAACTGAAATGGGAGATGGCTATAGTGATTCTGATAATCAGACTTGTGGCCAAATGTCAGGCTTATCAATTGGAGAGTCATGTAAGAAGGAATCTTGGTGGCTTATTTTGTTGTCATTTCTGGTCGTCCGGGTTATTCAAGGGCTGTAATCTGGATGTTGTCTGTAAATCAAACACTTCCATCTTTTGATTTTGCCCAGTCCCTTCGGTTGTAGTATCTCCTTTAATGTTGTTTAGGTTTGTCCTAAGGGTTGTAACCCCATTTTAGTTTGTTCGTTTTGTTGATCAAAATTGTTTCGTCAGTTAATTCAAGGTCCTATTTTCTATTATTTCTAGACATTTTCTTTTGTTTAGTCTTTCCTCTTTATAGTCCTTTTTCTATCAACACTAGTGACATGACATGCGCGCATAATTTTTGCCTAATCGCAAAAGTTAATCATGAAGCAATTGAAAGATAATCGGGGCATTTAAAGGAAATAAGAATGGTTTGAGATTATTTGGAGCCCGAGTCATGTGAAACTGGGGCAAGTAAAAAGAAAACCGTTAAAGGCAAGTTGGCCATGTTGACATGGGGGTCGTTCGTGGTAATAAAATGAGAGTGTTGCCCAGCGATGCTTTAAAATGAAAAATGAAAAGGCGAATGGGCGGATATGGTTATCAATCCTGGCACAATCAGAAGATGTCGTGAATGTTTAAATATGTTGTTTGCACTTGGCATGTTTTGAAGATTCAAATGACGAAGGCATTTTATTCTGCTATCCAAACACTTTTTCCTTCGTTAACCCTTTGAGCCTTATTTATTTTCTTTCATACCCCTCATTCGGAATCAGTAGCAAAGACTAGAAACACAAACAGGGAAGATAAAGAAAAAAAAAGAAAAAAAAAACAACAAAAAGGAAATAAAGAGATAAATAGAAAGGAAAAAATGAAAAGGAAAATTAGAACAACGAGGAATTGGGAACTACGTTTGACCTGATTCCTCAAAGAGGATAAGTAGGCGCTTCACGACTCGGTCATAGTTTTGAAAAAAAAAATCAAAAAATCCCCAAGCAAGAAACTGGGGAAAAGGTTGTGTTTGTTGTAAATAAATCTAGTTCCGAAGGTTGTAATTTCGAACCCAAATTGATGTTTTTTTAGCCTGAAGTATCCTTTCTTTCTATCCCTATCCAAATCCCACATTACGGTCCAAAGAAAGACCTTTTGACCAGTCTGCAAAAGATGCCAAGTCAGGCAAATAAGAGAAGTCTTATCAGAACGTAACACTCTGACCCCCGGTAGAAAAGACTCTGATCCCCCGCAGAAGAGAAATAAAAGAGAGTCTTAGCGGTAACACCCCAATCCACAGCTGAAAAGTAATACAAAATGAGAGAGTCTTATCGGTGAAAACCTTCACAAGCGCCATGAGGCGATTGTAAGCTGAGAGAAAAACCAAAATGAGAGAGGCTTGATAGTGAAAACCTTCAGGCACTACAAGTTAAATAAGGGTGAGAATCAGATGAGTAATCACCAAACGAAGATCTTGAAAGATGATTGACGACGGAGGATAGGCCATATGTGCATGTCATGGCCATTAGAGTTGGTATCCGCGTTTGATAGGTTTTTATAGTTTTTCTTGTTAGAGAGTCATCTCTTTCCTTTGTCTTTTATTCTGTTTCCTTTTATCTTTCTCCTTTCATCAAAAAAAATTCCCCAGTAGAGTCTGTTTGGTCAGAACAAGTTGGAAATGACTTCAAAATCTGCATCAGTTTTCCAATTACGTAAGACGGAATCTGATTGGTACACCCAAGTGGTATAAGTCAGGAGGGAACAAGCGCAAGGCTAGTGTCCAGAAGGATATTCCCTAGCAAGAGGAAATTGACAAAGGGTTGGATCAGTGTCAAGGAGGATATCTTCAGCAAAAGGCAAAGGTTAATGACCTCAAGGCCAAGGCCAATGAGACTCAAAGATCGGGAGAATGCCCTTCACTAGCTATGCCATAAAAGAAGGGGGAAGACCCCCAACAGAAAAGGTGTTCTCAGTAACACCGATGAGCGAAGACAATGGTTCATCATTAAAACATGTTAAATCCTCTAGCGGAGTCCACTGTCACAGGAATGCGAGGGGTCATGATACAAGTGGAAAGCAACGACGAAAGGCTTCTGAATAGAGAGTCGTCAAGGGGGGCGGGGAAGCAAGAAAGGAAAAAACTATCTATCATCCCCAGCAAATAATAACATCCCCAGCAAGTTTTGATAATGAAATGCAGAGTAGGGAAAGATGAGGAGAACCATCCCCGGCAGGAGCATCACAACCAACCACCCCGTTTTAAACTAACGAATTTTCTTTGATTTGAAACAGGAAAATGAAATGGCATTGATGGCGGAAAGGCATGCCACAAGGAAGATTATCAAACTGGGCAGAAAATTTTCCTTTTATTTGGAAAATTTTCTGGAAGACTGGTATCCACTTGGGGAAGAAAAAATAGCACCAGTTTCAAGGGAAGTGGTCTTTGAACCAGAATTATCCCCAGCGGTGTTGAAAGAAAGAAAATAATAAATTTTAATGAAAGGAGTTGTACCCCCAGCGAACAGAACAAAGGGACGAAACTGGTATTCAGAAAGGGCAAAAGCCAGTGTCATCCCCAGCAGCTTCTAGAAGAATGAAGCATCGATTTTGAAGGAATAAAATTCCTCCAACAGCGCTATCCTCAACAACGTTATCCTTAGCTGATAACACTTTTATCCCAGCAGTGTTGAGAGAAAATAAAAGAAAAGAAAAGAAAAAAAGGAAAAAAGAAGAAGAAGAAGAAGAAGAAGAAGAAGAAGAAGAAGAAGAAGAAGAAGAAGAAGAAGAAGAAGAAGAAGAAGAAGAAGAAGAAGGGGAAGAAAGGAGATTTCCCTAGCATTTTTATCCACAGCTGGTAAGTAAATAATTCCCTAGCAGTGTTATCCCCAGCATT
The DNA here is from genome assembly GCA_026770625.1 of Nicotiana glauca. NCBI lineage: Eukaryota > Viridiplantae > Streptophyta > Magnoliopsida > Solanales > Solanaceae > Nicotiana > Nicotiana glauca. Next base: position 81,938 of record MU736995.1, on the reverse strand, counting down.
CGAGGGAAGACGACACGAGTGTTGAGGGAATACATTTCATGTCTCTGCATTAGGCGCCCACCTGTATAAATAGGGAATACATTTCATGTCTTTGCATTAGGCGTCCACCTGTATAACTAAGGAATACTTTTCATATCTTAGCAATTAGGCGCCCACCTGTATAACAATAGGAATACATTTCATGTCTTTATATGTTAGGCGCCCACCTGTATAACAAGGGAATACTTTTCACGTCTTACCAATTAGGTGCCCACCTATATAACAAGAGGAATACATTTCATGTCTTTACATTTTAGGCGCCCACCTGTATAACAAGAGGAATACATTTCATGTCTTTACCAATTAGGCGCCCACCTGTATAACAAGAGGAATACATTTCATGTCTTTACATTTTAGGCGCTCACCTGTATAACAAGAGGAATACATTTCATGTCTATACCAATTAGGCGCCCACCTGTATAATAAGAGGAATACATTTCATGTCTTTACATTTTAGGCGCTCACCTGTATAACAAGAGGAATACATTTCATGTCTTT
>MU736995.1:32446-76914 GCA_026770625.1 Nicotiana glauca | reverse complement strand
AAAAAATCACAAAAAATTGTTTATTTTGCATTTTTTAATTTTTATCTTGAATTTTGGTAATTTTTCCTATAATTTGGTCCTTAATTATTTGGAGAATTATGTAATAAAAAGGATTATCTACCTAACCAACTAAAGAAGCTTCTAAATGGGTGGTAGGGAAGAATTGCAATACAATTAAGATATAAGCACTAAGTTTGGTGGACAATTAAGAATGGAAAAGGTAGGTTGATAATGGTGAACACACTTAGTTTGATGCCTATATAAGGTTTGAATCTGATAAGAAAGAGGGGGGGGGGGGAGGAGAAAAACAAGAAAAACGTTAAGAAACATTCTGAAAAATACTGTAGGAGAGATCTGTATACACTCTGTATACATAGAATATACAGTAGATATACAGTAGAAAAAAAATAAAAATTTGTACCTCCCTATTTTGCAAGGGAAGTTAAAAAAGGGGCGAGAGAGAGTGATCTGGGGATATTTTAGGAAGAGGAAAAAATAGAGGAGAAGAAAAAAGAAAGGGGGCGGAGAGAGAAGTATACACTTGATATACACTCTTGATACACTGGATATACAATGACAGAATTTATTTTGGAGAGAGTAAAAAGATAGAACCAAATTTTCTGAAATATTGAGAGCGGAAGAACACCAGAGAGAGTTCAAATCTAGAAATAGAAAACAAAGAAAGATTTCCAGACAATTTTTCTTCTCCATTTTTACTAGTTTTCTCCGTGTTGCTGGGATTTCCGGATTGAGGTGTTGAAGCTACTGTGTTGGGCTTTCTGCTGCTGTATTTTTCTGTTTGTTGCTGCTAATCTTCCTTTTCTCCCATTGTAAACATTTTCAGGTACACTTTCGAATCAACACTGATGTAGCTGTGAGATTTTAATGTGAAATGAAATGCTAGAGTGATTGACGTATTAAGTGATGTATCTTTAGTTTAATAAATATGTGATAAGTATTTACAAAATCTAGTTTCATGACTCAATAAGAATGCATGGTGTAGTTTTTGTGCCTAACTGAAATTTTATTTATTTAAAATCGCAATCTGTAGTCGTCAGTTGTGCATGTAATATAGTTAGTTAATTAATTCGTAGAATAAACAAATAGTTAACGGATTAATTGCTTATATTTCATCTCTAGTTTTCTTTTGTATTCCATGCAGATTTAAATAGGCAGGCGTTTGATTCAATTAGGCAATATATAGGCCAAGGTTCGAATCCATGTTGATAACATTTCCTAGCCGTTAGTTCCATGAGTCTCAATCATCTAGAAATATTAGTTTAAATCAATTTCAGAAATGTTAAGTTTAAATCAAATTGGAGAATGGTTAGTTTGTTTAAATATTTTTGTCAATCTTGTATGCATATTATAATTTCAGTTTTAATAGTTCGCTTATAGAATAAGGCACGAAATAATTTTCCATTTTTACAAATTCGAGTGTAATTTTTCGGTAGCATATATTGTAATCTAACAACTAATAAGAGGCCCAAGCATGTAAATTAATTAGGATCTTTTCTCTTTTATTTTAGAGACGAACTTAATAGGAAAATGTAGTCATTTTTGGATTATCCTTTTAAAAATAAATGAGACGAGCCTCGCCAAATAAAATGCACAAGCTGTGGGGCCCTCATAAATGTATATATAAAATTACTTAGATTTCGGAATGTGCCATTTAGCGAATTTCACGGCCTTCCCCAAAATAATAACGTGTTAATCTCTTAAGCGCGTATTAATAATTTCAATTTCTTAAACTCGAGTGCACATTTATGTGACCCAAATCCAAATCTCAACGGAGTTGAAATATGTCGATAACCATGGGTACATTGATTGTGACGTGATTCTAGATACATTTTCACAACGTTGCAATTCTTTATTAAAAATAATAATAATAATAATAATAAAAGCGATCAAGAGTTAAAATTTGCACATAGGTTCAACATGTATTAAAATCAGATAATTAAGCCGAATACAACAGTTGAGCGGCCGTGCTAGAACCACGGAACTCGGGAATGCCTAACACCTTCTCCCGGGTTAACAGAATTCTTTATCCGGATTTCTGGTACGCAGACTGTTAAATAGAGTCAAGCCTTTCCTCGATTCGGAATTCAAATCGGTGACTTGGGACACCATAAATCTCCCAAGTGGCGACTCTGAATCTCTTCGTAAACAAACCCCGTTTTGACTGTCCTTTAATTGGAACAACTCCCTTTCCCTTGTGCCCTCGCGGGTGCCGGAAAAAGGAGGTGTGACAGTGAAAACCCTCAGAGGCACCGTAAGGCGAAGTGAGTTGAGAGAAAACCAAAATGAGAGAGGCTTGATGGTGAAAACCCTACGGGTTCCACAAGTCGAATAAGGATTGTGAATCAGATCGGGCAAGCGGAGCATTGAAGCCCAGTTTCACGGCGGAAAGGTACAACAAGAGCCGAACATCAGATTCGCTAAACAGAATAGGCTGCAGGTGAATGTCAAGGTCGTTACAATCGGTATCCACATCCGCTAGGTTCATACTTTGCAGTTTTCTTGTTAGGAATCATCCCTTTCATTGTCCTCCTACTATGCTCCTTCTGTCATGTTTACTTCCTCTTCCTGAGTCTGTTTAGTCATAACAAGTGAGAAATGACTTCAAAATCTGCCACCAAGCTTTCCAATTAAACAAAACGGGATCTGGTGAGCACATCAAGGCGTCAAGTCAAGAGAAAACAGCAGGAACATTGAGTTGGCAACAATTAATATGCTTTGGGATCCTTGTGAAATGCAAAAGCTTGGTATATGAACGATGTCACAAATGAAGGGTCAGAGCGAACAGACCAAAGGTATTTCCTGTGATAGGATTGACAAAGGGTGGTAAACCAGTCACGATCAAGACTTTCCAAGCAGAAGTCAAAGTTATCATAGCCAATAGGGGAGTTGTAGACCTCAAGGACCGAACTAGTGGTTTGAGAGAAAGAACATCTTCAGTGGGTGGCAATTGACGTGCTTTGGGATTCGTGTGAAATACAAGGGTTTGGCACGTCGCAATTCAAGAACCATGCAACAGATGGAGGGTTTTTGGTGAACGGATCAGAGGTATTCTCCGTGTCAAGGGTAGCAAAGAAAGTGGTTGTTCAATAAACAAGCAAGATCTTCGAATGGAATCAGTTATCATGATGAGTGAAGGAGCAATAAACCTCAAGGCTGAAGCCAGTGTTTAAGCCAAAAAAAAACATCATACACACGAAGTGGGGGCAATAGACGTGTTTTGGGATTCATATGAGACATAAAAGTTGGGGAGATGCCAATTCATGCAATACAACAAATAGAGGATATCGGGTCCGAACGGAGGAGGCATTTTATGTGATGAGGATGATAGAAAAGGGGTTAGTCCGGAAACAAGCAAGGTCTTCAAGTGGAAATCAATCTTCCTGGGAAGCAAGAGGCAGCCACCCTCAAAGTTCAAGGCCACAAACCAACCACCGCATTTTAAACTCACGAGTTTTCCTTGTTTGAAACAGGAGCAAAGCAGTGCAAGAAAGTTGATTCAATAATAAGAAAAACAAGAAAAGAAAAGGAAGAAGAGGGGAGCCAACAAAAGGGAAGTTTATCAAATCTTTGCCCTTGCCGGTCTTGCTAGTGTGCATAAAAGGCTGCCATTGCTTTTCACATTTTTTCCTCCTAGGATAAAAGTCCTAGTCTGATGGATTTTTGTCCAGATAAAAAGACCTAGTCTGATGAATTTTCTCCTAGGGTCAATGTCTTAGTCTGATGAATCTTTCTCCTAAGATAACAAAATGGACCTAGTCTGATGAATCTTCTACTAGAGTCAAAATCTTAGTTTGATGAATCTTTCTCCTAAGATAGAAAACCTAGTCTGATGAACCTTCTCCTAGGATCTAAATCTTAGTCTGATGAGTCTTTCTCCTAAGATAACAAAATAGACCTAGTTTGATGAATCTTCTCCTAGAGTCAAAATCTTAGTTTGATGAATCTTAATCTTCTCCTAGAGTCAAAATCTTAGTTTGATGAATCTTTCTCCTAAGATAGAAAACCCAGTTTGATGAACCTTCTCCCAGGATGTAAATCTTAGTCTGACGAATCTTTCTCCTAAGATAACACGATCAAAGTCTTAGTCCGATGAATATTTCTCCTAAGATAGAGAACCTAGTCTGATGACCTTTCTCCTAGGATCAAAAATCTGTGTCTAATGAATTCTTCTCCTAAGATAGAAGTAGTCTGATGAATTTGCTAGTCAAATGTCCTTAGTTTTACTCCCGGGAGACGTACATGCCAATCATGTCTTTAATTTTACTCTCACCATTACACCAATAGCATAAGTGATTTACAGTTTTGCCAACAACTCACAAATCCCAGTCACCAAACTGGGGCGGAGAATTTTCTTTGTTTGTTTATTTTGTTGCAATCAGGCGCCCACCTGGAGAACAAGGGAACACATTTCAAGTTCAGCAATCAGGAGCCCACCTGGAGAACAAGGGAATACTTTTCAAGTTCAGCAATCAGGAGCCCGCCTGGAGAACAGAGGCATGTATTTCAAATTTCAGCAGTCAAGCATTACTCGGAGGAATAATACAACATCTCATATCACAATGCAAGGCAACAACGCAAGAATTCCATCAGAAGAATGCAAGTTCAAGGCAACACAAGAGCAAGTTTGAAGACATAGATAGGACCTTTTTGTAGTTCATAGATCATAGCATAGGCTAGCTTCTTTTTATTTTGACTTGGTGTAATAAGGAGGTCAGCGAGTAGTAACAGCAGCAACAACAGTAAAATCGCAGCTCCTGATAGTCCCAGCTACCAAACCGTCTAGAACTACACTAACCTGATTCCTTTTTAGCCAAGGATATGTAGGCAACTTCCGAAGCAGGGTGCGGTCAACTCTTTCAAAAATGCTTCACGACAGAATATTCAAACGGGCAAAAATCGCTCGTTTTTGCTACTTATCTTTGCAAGAAAACTCTTCGTGTTTCCGGGCAAAGAGGGGCAGTTGTGAGCACGTGATTTTTGGCATAAGTGAATTATTCCCAAAAATTCAAACAAAATAATTTTCTTTATTATTTGGTAATTTTTGTGAAATTTTTTGTTAATTGAGTGCATTTTAATTCATGTGAAAAATATACAAAAATATACTTGTCGTTTGTTTAGGATTTAATTTCATATTTTTAGGATTAATTAGTAGTTAAAATTATTTACAAATAGAAAAAATAACAAAAATGGTACTTTTTCATTTTAATTTTAATTTGTTTTAGTTTGTGTTTTGGGAAATTAGGAGATATTTTTTATGTGTCAATTTGTTTTTGATTTTTAATTTAGCATTTAATAAAAAAATTAAAAAATAAAAAATATACAAAAATGAAAATCAGAAAATGAACGAAATAAATAAAAAAAAATAAAATGAAAGAGAAAAACAAAAGGAAAACATTAAAAAGGGGGCTGTCTATATAGACATCAGAACTGGGCCTTTTTGTTTATTTTTACCCAACCCAAACCACTTTTCCCACCCATACCCGTCCAGGCCCAATACCCCTTACCCGGTCTGGCCGTTAATTAAAATAAACGACCCCGTTTCTAGCCTTTTAATCCTGGCCGTCGATGATTAACTCATCACACGGTCAGGAACTGGTCTTCATTTGGTATAAGAGTGTCCGAACGGACACCCCACCCCCATTTTAAGCCTTCGTCTCTAATCACAGCCCCGCTCTCTCTAAAAAAACCCTAATTGAGCCGCCCAAAATTCCCCCGCCAGTAATGGCAGCGTCGACGTCGATGGCCCCCAAATTAACACCATGGGATCCCCTCAGCCTCCCCATTCCAGATATCCAAGTCATTTCTTTCGAATCACCTCCCGACCCTTCGAATATCGAATTAAAACTTTCCGGCCAAGACACTACCTCGCCCAAATCGGCCCAAATTAACACCCTGGGTCCCTTTCCCCTTCCCCTATCCACATCCCCGGGTAGTTTTTCTCGAATCTGCCTCGAACTGTTCGAATTTCAATTAGAATACTTTTTGGCCAAAACCCTAATTGCCCCAAACCGCTCCAAATCGATACCATGTGACTTCTTTGCATCCATCGTGTGGAATCCGGCTTTATTGGCACTCAAAATCTCACCGGAAGTGGGCTAAGTTCGAGTCCGGAACTGGTCTATTTGAACAGTGAGTTTCCCTTTTTTGTTTTCCTTTTTCTTTTTCCTTTTTGGTGTTATTCTAGTTGTTAAGAAGTCTTCTTCAATTTCGTTCCATATTTGTTTCATTTTGATCCTTATCTACTTGTTCATCTTAGTTTTTAGGTGTTAAGTTGTTATTCGTTCTGCTAATAGTTGGATTTGTTTCAATTTTTCTGTTTAAATAATGACTTGTTGTATTAGATCTCAATTATGATTCTGTTTAGTTAGTAATTGTTTGAATGCCATTTGGTTATCAATTCTGATTAAGTTTAGCTTATGATTAGTTTGGTTGATTGTTGCTGTTAATTTGTTTCAATGAATAGGTTAGTTAACAGTTTGAATTAGGATTGCATTTTGAAGATGAAATTCAGATCTTAGGAATTGTTTGGGTATAGCTGCCCTAAATCAGTAGTTTTGGGATAAGTCGAGGGTAGTTGGGGCAATTCAGGGATAAATAACCTTAGCAATGGATCTAGAACTTCCTAGAATATTCTAGAATGGGGTCCAATTTGGAATTTTAGGAAAACGTAGTGTGCTTACTTGTGTAACAAGTCAATAAGTAGGGGACTAAATGAGTAAGTAAACAGGGACTGAAATGCAAACAAAAATTAAGGGTTGCCCATTAGTTTTGCTTATATAAGGCATCCTTCACTACCTTCATTGACAAGTTTTGAGCTCCAAAAATTCCCCCTAAAAGGTGCTCTCTAGTCTTCAGATCTGATTTTGAAATTCAACATTCAAAACCAAAAAAAAACAATAGAAAACCTCTAGAAAAACCAGAAAAAATTCAGAAACACTGTTCCATTGAAAGTTTCCAGTTAATTTCGAACTTTAGCCTCTGAATTGCGTCATTTAGCCTATAGTCTATTTGCTGATACATTCTAGTGGTGTCTGGTTGTATATCGAGTGGGTTTGGGTCCAATTGAGGCTATTTTAGGCTGGTTTTGTTGACTGTCGGTTTCAGAAGGTGTCCTGGGATTAGTTTTGAATCTATTTGAGTGTCTGCAAGTGTATTTGGTTTCTATTGGTGCTACTCTTCTCTGAAAACAATTCTGGGATGCTCATTCTGCTTTTCTGAGCTGTTTTAATCATCAATTTACTGTTGCTGGCTCTCATTCTTCTTGTTCTATCTCAAATCCAGGTACACGCGTTGAATTCACAATGATGTAATCACAAATTGGAATGAAATGAAGTATTATTTCAGATCTAGGCTCATGTGAATGCCTGTAGTTATAATTAGTCCAATAATGTGTAATTGTCTAGTTTTAGTTTGTTTGAATTGTATTGAACTAGAAACTTTTTAATTAGAATTATTCCTACTAATTCGAACTATTTGGATTTATACAGGACTGCTTTGGACTGCTTGAACTCATGGTTACCTAGCCGTAGATTTAGTATAGCTAGTACTTGCTTTAGTTTAACATTGTTCTGTTAAAATTTAAAAAAAATCAGGAATAGCTTGGATCTGTAATTAATCAGCATCTTCAATTTGACGGGTTTGAATTAATTAGATGTCTGATAATTAAATGTGGATAAAGTGTGAATCTATGTCATTAACATGTTCGTGTTATCATATAATCAAGCCGTTTAGTGTATTAAATTCACGTTCATGAACTATTTGTTTCGTTTTGTTGTTAAATCCCATTCATGTTTCCCATTTGTTTCGACCCTTAGCAACATTTAGGCACTGTAACATTAAACACAAATACAACCTGAAATCTGGGCTCAAGTTGGCCCATTTGCACGGAGCATTATCAGAATGGTACATGGCCCATTGGTGGTCACCAAATTTCCACAAAATTAGAAGCTGGTGCATGTTGGGATAGAAGCCCAATCTACGTGTCTTCTCATGAACTGGACTGTGAACCCAGGTATAATAATTCTTAAACAATATTGAATTAGGAGTCTTCTTATTAGAGTCAAATGGAAATAGAAAATCGTAGTTGCTTTAGATTTTCCCTTTAAATAATGAATGAGATGAGCCTCGCCAAACAAAAATACATAAATTGCGGGACCCTCTTTAAATGACTATATTAAAATACTTAGAATCCGGGATAGGCCGTTTAGAGAATTTTACGGCTTTCCTCGAAGATAATAACGTGTAGTCACTTTAGGCGCGTTTTTAATAATTTTATCTTCTTAAGTACGGGTGCACATTTATGTGAGCCAAATCCAAATCTCAACAAAGTCAAAATGTGTCAAAAATTGCGGGTGCATTTATGTGACGCGGTTCGAGACATATTTTCACGATATTGTAATTATCTTAAAATAACAATAATAAAAGCGGTTCAAAGTTAAAATCACATAGGTCAAAACATGTATTAAAATCAAATAAATAAGCCAAATATGACAGTTGAGCGACGTGCTAGAACCACAGAACCCGGGAATGCCTAACACCTTCTCCGGGGTTAACAGAATTCCTTACTCGGATTTCTGGATCGCGGACTGTTAAACAGAGTCAATAACTTCCTCGATTCGGGATTCAACCGGTGACTTGGAACACCATTAATCTCCCAAGTGGCGACTCTGAATATTTAATAAAAATAAATTCCGTTTTGATTGCCCTTTAATTGGAAAAACTCCTTTACGCCCTTGCGGGTGTAGTGAAAAAGGAGGTTTGACAGTCTCCGTACCGATCCTCGAGACCTAGGTTACTCGCGAGACCTATGTAACTTAGGCTCTGATACCAACTTGTCACGATTCCCAATACCCTAGTCGTGATGGCACCTATCACAGTACTAGGCCAGCCAAAACAGCATGAACCACATGGAAGATCTTTTGTAAAATTTACTCTTTTTCTAAAAAAATTAAGTCTCAATTCTTTTATTTTAAAATATTAAGAGAAATACGTGAAAACAAGTACGAAAATACAATTAACATAGCCCGAATCTGGTTACACTAGTCATGAGCCACTAAGTACAACTCAACATTGTCTGCTTAATACAAATAAAGTCTGACATATAAAGTATTAGGATATGAAGGAGAAGGGCAGGGCTGCAAACACCGTACAACTACCTTGCTAACTCCAGAAAATACACAGAAGCTACTGAAAGCTCAGAAATACCTGAATCTGCACACAATGTGCAGAGAGTAATGTGAGTATGCCAACTCGGTAAGTAATAAAAGTAAATAAAGACTAAGTAGTAAGAAATCACGTAATCCATGTCATAGTACCACAACGGGTACCATATGTTTCCAAAAACATGATACAAATCAAATTATCTTGTTAACTCCAATTTTAGTAAAATCCATGAAAAATATCTTTTTGACAGTTTCAATAGAGGTTCAATGTAGTTTATAATGAAAGTGATGAAAACTGTAATCGACCCCACGGGCAAAACATAGTTCGTATACAGCCCATCAAGCAAACATAAATTATAAACAGACCTTCGGGCAAATCTCTCGATCATCCATGCACATCACATGCATCAAAAATCTCAATTGAAATAACAAAACCAAGTCAGTAATTTAATTCCAAACATCTCGTAAAACTCCAGTTCAATAAAAGTTGTTCAAATCATTTGTTTAACATTTTCAATAGAGGCTCAGTATAAAGATGAGTGAAAATAGTAATTTAACCAATATATTCAACAGAGACTCACTTTAAGGAGGAGTGGAACGGTAATTTCACAAAAACAAGACCCTCGAGCAAAGCATCACTCGTATATATGTATATATAGCCCATCGGGCAAGCCTCTCAGTCACTCATGGCTTAACTCTCATCAATCAGCACTCACACTCAGCGCTCATGCTCAAGAGGTACCTTACAATAACAGCTGCGGCATGCAGCCCGATCCATATATCACTGCGGCGTGCATCCCGATCCATATATATAGGCGATTGTGCTCACTAGGGGTGTGTAGACCTTGGACGAGATCCTACAGCCGAAGTGATATATCGATGCACCGTGCAGCCCAATCCGTGTGTGTGTATGTGTGTGTGCGTGTGTATATATATATATATATATATATATATCGCTGTGTGCAGCCCGCTCCATAAATATATAATCCTCACAACCAGACCCTCGGCCTCTCTCAGTCATCAACCTCACAATCAGACCCTCGGCCTCTATCAGTCATCAGCCTCACAGGCCACTCAGGCTATCAGTAAAATAGGGTGCTCAGCCAAAAATATCATTTTTATGCATAAAAATAGAGTAATAGAGACAGAGTATAAGTATTAAACCAAAACAGTAGTAAAAAGCCCCTAAGGGTCCAAACATCTTGGCATTAGGCCCAAATATGGCATTCAGGCCAAAGCATAGTAGTACTTTACAAAACACAATGATATCAAATAGTTTTTAATCAAATATGTGACTTAATAGTCGTACGGGATGGACCAAGTCACAATCCCCAATGGTGAACGCCCCCACGCTCGTCACCTAGTGTGTGCGTCACCTCAAAGTAGCACATCGATGTGAAATCCGGGGTTTCATACCCTCAGGACAAGATTTACAATCACCACTTACCTTGAACCAGAAGAAAATCAACTCCGCAATGCCCTTGCCGCTCGACTCGACCACAAATCACTCCGAATCTATCCAAAATCAATATTATAACGTCAATACAAGCCACAGGGACAAAGCCCACGCAAAAATTATCAAATTAACTCAAGAATCTCAAAATTGCTCAAACCCGGCCATGGGCCCACGTCTCGAAATCTGACCAAAGTCTCAAAATCCGACAACCCATTCAATTACGAAGCTATCCATACTAGTTCACTCAGTTCCGACTACAAATCGGCTTTCAAATCCCAAAAATTCATTTTATGAAGTTCCACAATTTTCCCCAAAATTTCATCCCAAATATATACTCAAATGATGAATCCAACATTATAATCATGTATTTTAGCCAAAATTGAGTTAGTATCACTTACCCCAATGGTTTTCTAGAAAATCTCTTGAAAATTTTCCAAAGCTTGAGATCTCTAGGTCAAAATATAAAATAAAATCCCAAATCTCGTATTTATAATGCACCTTCTGGATTCCCTCACTGTTAGCCACGGTAAAGCACCTCTGACAGCACTTTAGGTGGCTACATAGATAGGCCTTAGTATTTTGGCCATAGCTTTCTCTACAGATGTCCCAATTGCAATTTCTTTATCTTTCTGGAAACTATACACGAAGAGCTACAACTTTTATTTTTGAATCATCTTAGAATTCCTTGTAGATCAAAAGATATAGTCTTCCAAAGTTGGACCAGAGGCCCTACAAATTCTTCATGACCGCGGCCGCAGACCATTTTCCACTGCAGCGGAAGTTCCACCGCTGCAGCAAAATATCACCGCTGAAAGCGGTCCTTTGGCTGCTGGGGCAATGATTTTTCTACTGTCCACGGTCCCCCACGATCCGGAACAACTTCCGAGAGTCGAAATGTCCGAACTCGCTGAAAACTCACCCCGAAACTCACCCAAGGTCCCTGGGACCTCAACCAAATGTACCAACACATCCCATAACATCGTTAAAATTTAGTCGAGCCTTCGAATTACTCAAAACAACACCAAAACACCAAATCCACCTCGGGTTCAATCCTAAGGACCCAAACCTATCAAATCAAGTCCGATTGACCCCAGATTTTTCACACAAGTAATAAATGACATCATAGATCTATTCTAATTTCTGGAATCGGATTTTGATCCCTATATCAAAAAGTCAACCTCTCGATCAAACTTCCAAACTTAAATTTACGTTGTTAGCCATTTCAAACCTAAATTTACCACGGACCTCCAAAATATATTTTGAATGTGCTCCTAAGTCCAAAATCACCCAACGGAGCTAATCCAATCATAAAAATTCAAATTTGAGATCGAGAACTAAAATTCAAAGACTTGGTCAGACCTCTCAAATTTGAAGCCTTAAGTTGAGAACCATTCTTCCATATCTATTATGCTCCACCTGAAAACCAAAATCGATAATTTACATAAGTCATAATACATCATACGAGGCTAGTCGTTCCCGAGAAATGGCAAGCAAAATGCAAATTCTCAAAACTACCGGTCGAATCATTACAAAAATAGGGAAGAAAGGAATTAAATAGTGTAGTAAATATCACCAAACAGAAGCAAGAACTTGGAGATTTCTGGCCTTGGCTTTCAGCCGGCCAGGAATCAAAATACAGAACAAGATTATTCAAAAGAGTAGGAACATACAACTTTAGTTATAGTTGTGAAAGATTTTCGAACTCAAAATCTCTGTTTTTTAAAGGGGTATGGGGAGGGGTTTAAATAGTGCAGAAAACTAAACATATAATACGAAAAATAATTAATTCAGGCATCCAAATCAGTAAAGAAAGGTAAACGCGAAGCAATAGTTTTAGGTATATCACACAAAATCAGCAGAGAAATAAGGACACAATAATCACACAACGGGTAAAGATGAAATGGACAGGAAACTATTCAAGAGAAACACAAAATCAAACCAGATTTGGTTCGAGTAAAAAAAAGGTATGAAACCCTAATTTGGGTAAACCGCAAAATCGCAGAAAATAAGGCAAAGAATCACATATTTTGCATTAAAAGAACATAGATAAGAGATTATTCCGAAAGAAACACAGAATTGAACCAGATTTGGTTCAATTAGAGATGATCTGAAACTTTATTTTTAGATCCAGTAAAAGAAATCAATAGAAATGGGCAGGTTCACGCATAATATAGCGAATATAGATGAAATAATACTCAAAATCAAAACTCGAAGCAGTTTAGATTCGAAATAAAGAGAATCTAAAACCCTAACCTTTAGCGTTGTCACGACCCGGCTTTCCCACCCTCGGAAGTCGTGATGACGCCTACTAATAGGAGCTAGGCAAGCCAACTCCTATCTATCTACTTCATTATCAAAATTTTTCTTTTAACAATTTAATGATAATAGTATAAATACAGCGGAATAATCTAAATGAGCGGAAGACTTAAATTAATAAGAATAAATAATATACGGAAATTCAACAACCTATACCCAAGAACTGGTGTTACATTACTCGCGAACAACTAAGAATACTGAACACAACCGTTTGAAAGAGATATAAAAAATTATTTGTCTCGAATACATGAGATAACTGACTGAAAATAAAGATAAAGGAGACGTCGCGCCTGCGGACGCCTGCAAGGCTACATTGGTGTCTTACTGGTCTGACTGCTCACAACCACGCTACTGTTGCTGCTGTCCGAAACCTGTATCTATGAAAAAGAGCACAGAGTGTAGTATCAACACAACTAACCCCGTGTGCTGGTAAGTGATTAGCCTACCTCGACGAAGTAGTGACGAGGCTAGAACCAAACACTCACATAAACCTGTGCAGTTATATAATATACAGCGAGTAATAAACAGAAATAGAAAAGTAAAAATGGGAAGGAAAAAAAACATATCGCATAGGTAATACAAGTACTAATAATAATTCCAAAGTAACAGTCTAAGGCAATTTAGAATTTTTCAGTGAACAAGGAAACATTTATCCACATTAAACACAATATCCAAATTAAACACACTAGTATCATCAACTGTTGCGGCGTGCAACTCGATCACAATATATATCAACATTGTTGCGGCGTGAAACCCTCTCCTCAAATATTATTTATCATTTAATCATGTCGCGGCGTGCAACCCGATCCATATCATTTATCGGTTAACATCTGTTGTGGCGTGCAACCCGGTCTATATCATTTACTATTTTATCATGCCGTGGCGTGCAACTCGATCCACAATTATCACTGTTGCAGCGTGCAACCCGATCTACAAATATCATTTATCATGTTTACTCAACCAAACAAAAATCATAATTAAGGGGCGAGGAAATGAACTAAAAAATATTAATAGGGCCCAATAAGGACTCAATAATGTACAATACAATTTCCAGCAAGGAATATATCAACAATTCCATAAATAATTAGCGAGGGAATAATTCAATGATTCTTTCTCTTTCTTTCATTCTTACTCAGTAATTCATTTATAATTTGAGCCAATGCTCCAAAGGGCTTAACCAATTCATATAATTATCAATTCATCTCATAACTTGAGCCAACGCTCCTTAAATATTAAATATCACAATTTATTTCACAGGCTCTTCACAACATGTAGAATTCATCATTTAAGCATGAAAGATACGACAACAAATCAGAATATTCACAATATAAAGACCCACTGTCATGCTAGACACTAATGTATAGATATTCGTCACCATGCCTATACGTCGTACTCGACAAATAGCAATTAGCAATTATGACTCAACTCATATTCCCTCAAGCTAGGGTAGACCAAACACTTACCTCGAAGTTCTATGGCCAATTTAGTCCTTAAGCACCACTTTTCCTTTCAAATTTGGCTTCAATCCAATTGTATCTATACATAATTAATTTAATATCATCAATAATACTAAACAATCCAATCCAAATGCCTAAATATATTTTCCTAAGAATTCTGCCCAAAATTATAAAAACCGACCCCAGGCCCGCTTGGTCAAAACACTAGGTTTGAACCAAAATAAATTCACCCATTCACCCACGAGCCCGAATATACAATTTACTTTCAAGTTCAACCCCAAAACGAGGTCTAATTCATGAAATGTTTGAAAACCCTAACTCTACCCAATTCTCTAATTTCTACCTATTTTCACATGATTTAGGCCTAGGAATTCAAATAATATTGATGGAAAATGAAGAAAACAAGTTAAGAGATACTTACCCAAGAAACTTTGGTGAAGAAATGCCCCAAGAACCGCCCAAGAGTTTTGAAAAAGATGAGTAAGGCTTCTGTTTTTTAGCTTAAATAACTGGGCGGATTTTTTACTCTATGCGATCGCGGAAGGATCAATGCGATCGCATAGCACAAATTGTGACATCCCAAAATTAACTCTATGCGATCGTGGAAGAATTGATGCAATCGCATAGAACAAATTTATGACTGCCAAAATTAACTCTATGTTATCGCGGAAGAATCAATGCGATAGCATAAAACGAATTTATGACTACCAAAATTAACTCTATGCTATCGCAGAAGAATCAATGCGATAGCATAGAAAAAATTTATGACTACCAAAATTAACTCTATGCTATCGTGAAAGAATCAATGCGATAGCATAGAACAAATTTATGACTACCAAAATTAACTCTATGCTATCGCGGAAGAATCAATGCGATTGCATAGAACAAATTGATGACTCCTAAAATTAACTCTATGCGATCACATAGAATAAATTAATGACTATCAAAATTAACTCTATGCGATCGCGGACATCCCTATGCGATTGCATAAAAAAAAACCTGGACACCAGCAACCAGCAAAAACACCAGATTTTCTAAGTCCAAAACACCCCGACGCCTATCCGAAACTCACCCGAGCCCTCGGGGCTCCAAACCAAATATGCATACTAACTCAAAAACATCATATGGACTTAACCATGCAATCAAATCGCCAAAAATAACATCATATACAATTAATTAAGCCTTAAAATCCATGATTTCTTCCAAGTTTCATAAAATATCAAATTTTCTATTTTAAGTCCGAAACACGTCAAACGACATCCGTTTTCAACCAAACTTTATAGAAAGCGCTTAAACCACATATAAGACCTGTACCGGGTGCCGGAACAAAAAATACGGGCCCGATACCATCACTTTTTAATTCGTTTTAATTTTCATTTTCCTTAAATATTTTCAGAAAATAATTTTACTCAAAAATTCATTTCTCGGGCCTGGGACCTCGGAATTCGATTCTAGGCATACGCCCAAGTCCCATATTTTTGTACGGACCTTCCGAGACTGTAAATTCATGGGCCCAGACCCGTTTACCCAAAATGTTAACCGAAGTCAAATTTATTTATTTTAATATCAAAACTTAGCAAATTTTCACAGAATTTCATATTTGAGCTTCCAGCTACGCGTACGGACTGCGCACGCAAATCGATGTAAATATAAAGGAGGTTTTCAATGCCTCAGAAGCTCATAATGGATAAAAAATAGTGATGACCCTTTGGGTCATCACATTCTCCACCTCTAAAACAACCGTTTATACTCGAACGGACATAAGAAGGAAGTACCTGAGTCGGGGAATAGATGGGGATAACAGCTCCGCATATCAGACTCGGACTCCCAGGTCGAAGCCTCAGGAGGCTGACCTCTCCACTGAACACGAACAGAGGACGAACTTTTGGATCTCATGTGACGAATCTGCCGGTCTAGAATAGCTACTGGCTCTTCCTCATAAGTGTGACGACCCAAAGGGTCATCACCTGTTTCCTCATTCGTTCCGTGCTTCCAAGGCCTTGAAAACCTCATTTTTACTTATCTCAATTTGCGTGCGCAGTCCGGGTGCGTAGCCGAAAAGATTTTATGTTGAAATATGTGAATTCTATGAAAAATTTGAAGAATTTTTATATTAATATGATTAAAGTTGACTTTGGTCAATATTTTGGGTAAACAGACCCGGATCCGAGATTGGATGGTCCTAGAAAGTCCGTAGAAAAATATGGGACTCGGGCATGTGCCCGGAGTCAAATTCCGAGGTCTAGAGCCCGAGGAAAGAATTTTTCTATTAAATTGTTTTTCTAAAATATTAAGGAAAATGGAAATGGAAATTGATTAAAAGACTATGGTATCGGGCTCGTATTTTGGTTCCGATGCCCGGTACAAGTCTTAAATATGTGTTAAGTGCTTTCTGTAAAGTTTGGTCGAAATCGGACGTCATTTGACGTGTTTCAGACCTAAATATCTAAAGTTGGAAGTTTATGAAGTTTGAAATGAAAATGATGATTTTGGGCTTGATTCAATGATTTTGATGTTATTTTGGCGATTTGATCGCACGGATAAGTCCGTAGGATATTTTTGAGGTTGTGTGTATGTTTGGTTTGGAGCCCCGAGGGATCGGGTGAGTTTTGGATGGGTGTCGAGTTGCATTTTTGAACGTTGGAAAAATAATTGCAGGTCAGGTCTGATATCTTCGCATTTGCGGAGGATTTCTCGCAAATACGAACTCCCCATCGCAAATGTGAAGTCTGTGCTTAGGCCCAGTGTTCGCAAATACAAACTGAAATCTCGCAATTCCCAGCCCTATTTGGTTCGCAAATGCGAACTAAGGTTCGCAATTCCCATATCCGCAGCCTAGCAAATTTTATACTTAGTCGAATTTTCATCACTGTTCACCATTCTTTCAAAACCCAAACACCATAGGCAATTTTCAAGAGCAAACTTCATCCCAAATCACGTGTAAGTTGATTTTTACTCGATTCTTTCAATCTTTAACATCATTAAACATGTTTTCCACTTGAAATCAAGGATTTTCATGGGTGAAATTGGGGTTTTGGGTAGAACCTAGGTTTTCCATAAATTGGGGAGTTGGACCTCGATTTGAGGTCCTATTTCAAAACAAATTACATATTTGAATTCATGGGGGAATGGGTAACCGGGTTTTGGTCCGAACCTCGGGTTTTGACCACGTGGGCCCAGGGACATTTTTGGAATTTTTGGGAAAAAACTTGGGAAAATCATTTTTATGCATTCAAATTGATTCATATAGTGTTTATTAAAGTAATTGAACAATTTGTGGTTAGATTCGAGAGAATTGGAGGTGGAGCCGCGAGGTAAAGCGATAGTTGAGGATTAAGTGGATTTCAATGCTTTGAGGTAAGTGTTTGGTTTAACCCTAGCTTGAGGGAATAGGAGTTGAGTCTTGTTGCTAATTGCTATGTGATCGAGTACGATGTATAGGCATGGTGACGAGTATCTATACATTGGTGTCTAGCATGACCGTGAGTCCTTATACTGTGATGATCATGACATGGTTGTGAACTTCGTGATTATTGGAGGATTCCTATATGTTGTGAATAACATGTGAATGGTGATATGATTACTTGATTCTTTGGAGCGTTGGCTCAAAATAGTAGAGTGGGTTATAAGATAAGAAAAGTAAGAAAAAGAAAGCGTTATTGATTATTCCCTTGCCGGGACATTTGGTTGAACTTGTTAGATTCTTTCCCTTGCCGGAATTTTGTCAAATATTTGCTTATTTTTATGTCTCTTAATTGTGACTGTTGTTTGGGAAATCAGACTGTTAAATGATATTGAGCATTGTGTTGCATGCCGCAACAATGATATATAAGGGTCGGGTTGCGCGCCGCAACAATGATACATGAACAATGATATGGTTCAGGTTGCATGTCGCAACAGTGGTATTTGTGAAGCGGGTTGCACGCCGTAACAGTGGTATTTGTGGAGTGGGTTGCACGCCGCAACAGTGATTGATACCATGTGTTTGTACTGAGTATTGATTCCTTGTTCATTGTGAATCCAAGCTGCTTTAGTTCGTTACTCGGGATTACTGTTAATATTGTATCTCCCCATAGCATGTTTTCCCCTCCCAAGTTGTTAATTGCCTTGTATTCGATTTTTGTTGTATATTTATAACTCCACAGGTTTATGTGGTGTCCAGTCTAGCCTCGTCACTACTTCGCCGGGGTTAGGCTAGACACTTACCAGCACATGGGGTCGGTTGTGCTGATGCTACACTTCTGTGCATTTTTGCACAGGTCCAGGTTTTGAAGAGCAGCAACAGCATTAGTGCGGGAGCAGACTTTCATTTTCACGAGACCGAGGTAGCCTTGTAGGCATCCGCAGGCCCGGCGTCTCTTCTTTATGTTCTCTTTTAGACTGTTGCCTCATTGTTTCCGAGATAGACATCTTATATATTTCTTTCAGACCATTGTGTTTAGTATATTCTTAGTAGTTCGTGAGTACTGTGACACCAAATCTTAGGTAAATGCTATTAATGACTATTCCGCGTTTAGGTTTGTATTCATAAATCAGACTTCCGCTATTGTTCTTATTAAATTTCATGTTCTATATTGATGCTATGAACTGTTAAAATAATTGTGTAGTGATGGAAAGGTAATTGAGTAGGCTTGCCTAGCTACCACGAGTAGGCACCATCACGATCCCGATGGTGGAAAATTCGGGTCGTGACAATAAGACAAGTCCTTGTCCAGCTGTACAGTGGTGAAATCTAACACATTGGCTGGATCGCCGTGATATTTCCAGAGCATGGATACATGAAAAATTGGATGTACGGCTGATAAGTTAGGCGGCAATGCAAGTCTATAAGCCACCTCTCCCACTCGATCAAGAATTTCAAACGGACCAATGAACCTAGGGCTAAGCTTTCCCTTCTTCCCAAATATCATCACGCCCTTCATAGGCGACACTCGGAGCAACACACGCTCACCAACCATGAAAGCTACATCTCGAACCTTACGATCTGCATAGCTCTTTTGCCTGGACTGGGCTGAATGAAGCCTTCACTGAATAATCTTGACCTTATCCAAGGCCTCCAGAACCAAATCTATACCCAACAACCGAGCCTCTCCCAGCTCAAACCATCCGACCGGAGATCGACATTGCCTACCATATAAGGCCTCATAAAGAGCCATCTGGATACTCGACTGGTAGTTGTTGTTGTAGGAAAACTCTGCTAAAGGAAAAAACTGATCCCACGAACCTCCAAAGTCAATAACACAAGCTCGGAGCATATCTTCCAATATCTGAATAGTCTGTCCTGATTGTCCGTCCGTTTGAAGATGAAATGATGTGCTCAATTGTACCTGGGTGCCTAATTCCGGCTGAACTGCTTTCCAAAAACGCGAGGTAAACTGCGTACCTCGGTCCAAAATGATAGATACCGGCACACCATAAAGGCGAACAATCTCCCAGATATAAATCTTCGCTAACCTCTCGGATGAATAGGTGACTGGCACATGAATGAAATGTGCTGACTTGGTCAGCTTATCAACAATGACCCAAACTGCATCGAACTTCTTCCGAGTCAATGGAAGTCCAGTAATGAAATACATAGTGATCCGATCCTACTTCCACTCGGGAAGCTCAATTCTCTGAAATAAACCACCAGGTCTCTGATGCTCGTATTGAACCTGTTGACAGTTCAAACACCATGCTACATATGCCACAATATCCTTTTTCATTCTACGCCACTAATAATGCTGCCGCAAATCTTGATACATCTTCGCAGCACCTGGATAAATGGAATATCGGGAACTGTGGGCCTCCTCTAGAATCAACTCTCGAAGCCCATCGACATTAGGCACACAAAGTCGCCCTTGCAATCTCAAAACTCCATCAGCATCTAATGTAACCTGCTTGGTACTTTCTCGCTGCACCGTGTCTCTAAGGACACACAAATGAGGATCATCAAACTGCTGATCATGGATACGCTCCAATAATGAAGAGCAAGGGACCGTGCAAGCTAGCACTCGACTAGGCTCAGAAATGTCCAGCCTTACAAATCGATTGGCCAAAGCCTAAACATCCAAGGAAAGCGGCCTCTGACTGACCGGAATAAAAGCAAGACTGGCCATATTGGCCATACTGGCTGACTTCCTACTCAAGGCATCGGCCACCATATTGGCCTTCCCGGGGTGATATAAAATAGTGATGTCATAATCTTTCAACAACTCCAACCACCTCCTCTTCCTCAAATTCAACTCATTTTGCTTAAACAAGTACTGAAGACTTTTGTGGTCAGTGAACACCTCACATGCCACGCCATATAAATAGTGCCTCCAAATCTTTAATGCGTGAACTATAGCTGCCAACTCCAAATCATGCACTGGATAGTTCTTTTTATGAATCTTTAACTATCTCGAAGTATAGGCAATGACCTTGCCATACTGCATCAACGTTGCACCAAGCCCAACACGGGAAGCATCACAATAGACGATATAAAGCCCTGAACCTATGGGCAACATCAATATCGGTGTCGTAGTCAGAGCAGTCTTGAGCCTCTGAAAGCTCGTCTCACACTCGTCCGACCATCTGAACTGGGAACTCTTCTGGGTCAATCTGGTCATCGGGGCTGCAATAGATGAGAACCCCTCAACAAACTGGTGATAGTAACCTGCTAATCCCAAGAAACTCCGAATCCCTGTAGATGATGAGGGCCTAGGCCAGTTCTTGACTGCCTCAATCTTCTTCCGATCAACCTGAATACCCTCTGCAGATACAATATGACCCAGAAATGCAAATGAACTCAACCATAACTCACACATTGAAAACTTAGCATATAACTGACTATACTTCAGAGTCTGAAGAACCGCTTTAAGATGCTGCTCATGCTCCTCCTGGCTGCGGGAGTATATCAATATGTTATCAATGAAGACTATCATGAACAAGTCTAAATAAGGTCTGAACACTCGGTTCATCATGTCCATAAAGGTTGCTGGGGCATTTATCAACCCAAAAGATATGACCAAGAACTCATAATGTCCGTATCTAGTGCGGAAAGCTGTCTTAGGAACATCGGATGCCCTAATCTTCAACTGATGGCAGCCAGACCTCAAGTCTATCTTTGAAAACACCTTGGCACCCTGAAGCTGATCAAATAAATCATTAATCCTCGGCAGTGGATATTTATTCTTGATTGTAACCTTGTTCAATTGCCGGTAATCGATGCACATTCTCATCAAACCATCTTTCTTCTTTACAAACAACACCGGCGCATGCCACGGCGACACACTGGGTCTAATGAAACCCTTCTCAAGCAAGTCTTGCAACTGATCCTTCAACTCTTTCAACTCTGGCGGGGCCATGCGATATGGCGGAATAGAAATGGGATGGGTGCCCAGAGCCAAATCAATGCAGAAGTCAATATCCCTGTCGGGTAGCATATCCGGCAGGTATGAAGGAAAAACCTCTTGGAACTCACGAACCACAGGCACAATATCAATAGAGGGAACCGCAGTATTGGAATCCGAAACATAGGCCAAATAAGCCAAACACCCCTTCTCGACCATACGCCGAGCCTTTACATACGAAATAACACTACGGGTAGAGTGACTAAGAGTCCCTCTCCACTCTAAGCGGGGCATATCAGGTAAGGCTAAGGTCACAGTCTTGGCATGATAATCCAAGATAGCATGATAGGGTGATAACCAATCCATCCCCAAAATAACATCAAAGTCGACCATATCTAAAAGCAACAAATCAACACGGGTCTCAAGACCTCCAATCACCACAATACAGGTATGATGGACACAATTGACCATAATAGAATCACCCACTGGTGTAGACACATGAACAACAATACTCAGTGGATCACTAGGCAGAACTAAGTATGGTACAAAGTAAGATGACACATACGAATACGTGTATCCTGGATCAAATAGCACTGAAGCCCCTCTATCACAAACCAAAATAGTACCTGTAATGACTGCATAAGAAGATTCGGCCTCTAGCCTGACTGGAAGTGCATAATATCGAGGTTGGGCCCCACCACCCTGAGCAATATCTCTGGGATGGCTGGCTGATGGCTGGCCTCCATCCTTAGTAGTCTGAGCTCCACCTCTTTGACCTCTGCATCCACCTCTAGCACCTTTACCTCCACCTCTAGCTAGCTGGGCAGATTGTGGAACACCAGGTGCTGATACTATGGCGCGAGAGCCCTGCTGCTGCGGATGAGTACCCCTCAACCTAGGGCAAGCCCTCCAGATGTGGCCATACTCACCACACTCATAACATCCACTCAAATGTTGTGGCTGACCCTAGCAGCCTGAATGACCACCCCGAAAACTATGAATCGGCGGTGCACTAATATGAGCTAATGGCGCATTGTAAAGCTGCTAATCAGAGTAGTATGTCTGAGAACCACGACCACCTAAAGTACTGTGGGAAACCTGGATAGCTGACTGAAAGGGCCTGGGAGGATGGCCTCTACCACAAGAATCTCTACCTCCAGACGAGGCACCCCTGAATTAGCCTGAGTGACGGGGCCTCTTATCTGAACCATGGCCACCTCCCTGCGACAGATCCATCTTAATTCGGCGGGCTGCATTGGCTGCCTCTTGAAAAGTGATCTCACTCCCGGCTCCAATAGCCATCTGGAGACGAATCGGCTGGACCAAACCATCAATAAACCTCCTCACTCTCTCTCTCTCTCGGTGGGGAGTATGACAATGGCATGCCGAGCTAAATCAATGAACCGGGTCTCATACTAAGTGACTGACATGGAGCCTACTAAAGGCGCTCAAACTGCCTGCGAAGAGCCTCCCTCTGGGTGACTGGAAGAAACTTTCCCAAAAACAACTCTGCAAACTGATCCCAAGTCAAAGATGGTGAACCTGCTGGTTTGGCTAAACAATAGTCCCTCCACCAAGTTTTGGCAGATCCAGATAGATGAAAAGTGGCAAAGTCGACCCCATTGGTCTCCCCAGTACCCATAGTCCGAAGAACCTCATTGTATCTATATAAGAAATCCTAAGGATCCTTTGAAGAAGTATCGCTGAAGGTTGTAGTGAAGAGCTTGGTGAATCTGTACAACCTCCATAGAGCATCGGCGGACATAGCCGCACCCTCGTCCGTATAAGCCACTATACCCGGCTGAACTGCCACAGCTGGCTGAACCACTGGAACCTGAACCTGGGGAGCTACTGGCTCCGGAGTGCGCATAGCAGGAGTCGGAGTCCCTCCTCCAGCCCGAGAAGTGGTTGGTACTGCTGGAAGCAAACCCCCTCGGGTGACACTCTCCATAAAGCCTACCAATCGAACCAGAGCATCCTGAAGAACTGAGGTGGCAATGAACCCCTCTGGGACCTGAGATGGGCCCACTGGAGTTGTTGGGTCTGGAACCTCCTCATCAACATCAATCTGAGGCTTCGCCATTGGTGTTGCTGCTCGGGACTGAGCTCTGCCCCTGCCTCGCCCTCGCCCTCACCCTCTGCCCTTAGTAGGAGCTACTACTAGGGCCTCGGGCTGCTGAGCGGTAAATGAAGAAGCGCGCATTCTCGCCATCTGCAAAAGAACAGAGTAGAAATTCAATTAGCATCGGAGAAACAAATCCGCACGAGAGGAAAGAACAAAGATGAAATTTTCCTAACTCTGTAGCATTTGGGGGATAAATACAGACATCTCTGCACCGATCCCTCAGACTCTACTAAACTTGTCTGTGAGTTATGAGACCTATGTAACCTAGAGCTCTGATACCAACTTGTCACGACTCGGCTTTCCCACCCTCGGGAGTCATGATGGCGCCTACTAATAGCAGCTAGGCAAGCCGACTCTTATCTATCTACTTCGTTATCAAAATTCTTCTTTTAACAATTTAACGATAATAATATAAATATAGCAGAATAATCTAAATGAGCGGAAGACTTAAGTTAATAAGACTAAATAATATACGGAAATTCAACAACCTCTACCCAAGAACTGGTGTCACATTACTCACGAACTACTAAAAATACTGAACACAACTGTTTGAAAGAGATATAAAAATTGTTTCTCTCTAATACATGAGACAACATACTGAAAATAAAGATAATGGAGACGCCGGGCCTGCAGACGCCTGCAAGGTTACCTTGGTGTCTCACTGGTCTGACTGCTCACAACCGCGCTACTACTGTTGCGGTCCGAAACCTGTATCTGTGCAAAAGAGCACAGAATGTAGTATCAGCACAACTGACCCTATGTGCTGGTAAGTGCCTAGCCTACCCCAGCGAACTAGTGACGAGCCTAGAACCAGACACTCACATAAACTTGTGCAGTTATATAATATACAACGGGTAATAAACAAAAATAGAAAAGTAAAAATGGGAAGGAAAAAAAACATATCGCAGAGGTAATACAAGTACTAATAATAATTCCAGAGTAACAGTCTAAGGCAGTTCAGAATTTTTCAGCGAACAAGGAAACCTTTATCCATATTAAACACAATATCCAAATTAAACACACTTGTATCATCAACTGTTGCGGCGTACAACCGGATCCCAATACATATCAATATTATTGCGGCGTGCAACCCGATCCTCAAATAATATTTATCATTTAATCATACCGCGGCGTGCAACCTGATCCATATCATTTATTATTTAACATCTGCTGCGGCGTGCAACCCGATACATATCATTTACTATTTTATCATGCCGCGGTGTGCAACCGATCCACAATTATCACTGTTGCAGCGTGCAACCCGATCCACAAATCTCATTTATCATGTTTACTCACCCAAACAAAAATCATAATTAAAGGGCGAGGGAATGAACTGAAAATTTTTAATAGGGCCCAATAAGGACTCAATAATGTACAATACAATTTCCACCAAGGAATATATCAACAATTCCATAAATAATTGGCGAGGGAATAATTCAATGATTCTTTCCCTTTCTTTCATTCTTACTTAGTAATTCATTTATAATTTGAGCCAATGCTCCAAAGGACTTAACCAATTCGTATAATTATCATTTCATCTCATAACTTGTGCCAACACTCCTTAAATATTAAATATCACAATTTCTTTCACATGCTCTTCACAACATGTATAATTCATCATTTAAGCATGGAAGATACGACAACAAATTAAAATATTCACAATATAAAGACCCACGGTCATTCTAGACACTAACGTATAGATACTCATCAACATGCTTATACGTCGTACTCGACAAATAACAATTAGCAATTATGACTCAACTCATATTCCCTCAAGCTAGGGTAGACCAAACACTTACCTCGAAGTTCTATGGCCAATTTAATCCTTAAGCACCGCTTTTCTTTTCAAATTTGGCTTCAATCAAATCGTATCTATACACAATTGATTTAATATCATCAATAATACTAAACAATCCAATCCAAATGCCTAAATATATTTTCCTAAACATTCTGCCCGAAATTATAAAAAATTAACTCTATGCTATCACGGAAGAATCAATGTGATCGCATAGAACAAATTGATGACTCCAAAAATTAACTCTATGCGATCGCAGACATCCCTATGTGATCACATAGAAAAAATGAATGACTACCAAAATTAACTCTATGTGATCGCGTACATCCCTATGCGATCGCATAGAACAAAAACTTGGATACCAGCAACCAGCAAAAACACCAGATTTTCTAAGTCCAAAACACTCTGACGCCTATCTGAGACTCACCCGAGCCCTCGGGGCTCCAAACCAAATATGCATACTAACTAAAAAATATCATATACAATGAATTAAGCCATAAAATCCATGAGTTCTTCCAAATTTCATGAAACATCAAATTTTCCATTTTAAGTCTGAAACACGTCAAACGACATCCGTTTTCAACCAAACTTTATAGAAAGCGCTTAAACCGCATATAAGACCTGTACCGGGCGCCGGAACAAAAATACGGGCCCGATACCATCACTTTTTAATCTGTTTTCATTTTTATTTTCCTTAAATATTTTCAGAAAATAATTTTACTTAAAAATTCATTCTCGGGCCTGGGACCTCCGAATTCGATTCTAGGCATACGCCTACATCCCATATTTTTATACGGACCTTCCGAGACTGTAAATTTAGGGGTCCGGGCCCGTTTACCCAAAATATTGACCGAAGTTAAATTTATTTATTTTAATATCAAAAACTTAGAAAAATTTCACAGAATTTTATATTTGAGCTTCGAGCTACGCGTATGGACTGTGCATGCAAATCGAGGCAACTATAAATAAGGTTTTCAAGGCCTCAAAAGTTCGGAATGGGTAAGAAAATAGTGATGACCCTTTGGGTCGTCACAAGGGTTGAGCAAGATACGACCAAATCGGGCTTACAAGTTACAAAATAATGCATTTGGACTCAAAGTCGTCCAGATTCAAGAGGTAAACATTGATTTAGACAGAATAAAAGTGGATTACTTGCCATGTTTAGGCAAGTACCTAAGTTATTCTGTAGAATAATACCAAATAAAAGAAAAATACCGAAATGGTAAGTGAATGGAAAAAGAATCCCATTAGGAACGGGATTTGGGGGGGATTTTAGTGAGGCGGAGGCGTTAGGGTACATCAGAGGAGGGAAATAGAGGCGATGGATTTGGGAAATGAGGGTTAGGGTTTGGGGGTGGAGATATGAGGAAAGGGAGGGGTCGTTTATTAACCGTTGATCATTTTTTATCAATGGTTGGGATTTAGGTAGGGATAGGTCGGGTTATTAAATGGGTAAGGATAATTGGGTCAAGGGTATTGGGCTTTGGGTAATTGGATATGTTTGGGTCCGAAATTAATTGAAAAATTGGGGCCAAATTTTAAATACCCAATTTATTAAATAAAATAATTTATACAAATAATAAATAAATAACAAAAATATTATTTGTGCATTAAAATAATTGAAAACAATTATGTAACACTATAAAAATATAAAAGGTTAGTTTTTGATTAAATAATATAATCATAATACATATAGGCTATTATTGCAAAATATGCAGTTTAGCCTTAAAAAATGCAGATGTAATTATAAAAATGCATTGAAAAATATATGAATAGTATGTTGGTATAAATGATAAATTTAGATGATTAAATCATCATACATATAATATGAAGGATAGTTATTGGATATTTATATAATAAAATGCAGAAATAAATTGATTTAAAGCTTTTAAAAATTATGAAAAATTATTAAAAATACTTGTGCGTGCTTGTAAATCAAATGATGATGCACGTGCACTATATATATGTGTGTGTGTGTAAAATATGAAGGAAAATTTGGATATCAACAATAATAACATCATTATGTACAGTATACATTTTTAATAGCCTATGTCAGTTTCGCAACCTAGTATTTTCAATTAAAACTGAATTAGGTGCGTGTTACATTAGCACCTACGTATAGTGTTGAATAAGCAAAGTTTTCTTTTTCCACAGTAGTAACATCAACTAGTTCGAGATAGAAATATATCTAATTACTTGATTGATTAATTGTGAGTGGATAAATAGAGATTGTTGAAACCTGCTTTATTTAATTAAAAATGCTTAAATTGCTAATGTGGCCTTTGTACTTAATGGAAGTCTAACTTAATTATTCAGATTTCAGACATTAAATGTGCTTGCTTTAAAGTATGAATCTTACTTATTCAGATTTTAATCATTAAGTTGTTTATTTTTTTAATCACAATAGCCTAATGGACACTTGTATTAGTTTGCGTTTATCATCCCAGTCCTTGTACTCAATAAATTTTCATCCAGACACGTATAGTTATTCAAAATTAATATTTTAAATCCCTTTTATCGTTGATTGGGTCTATGTGGCAATTTGACAGCTCGACAAAATATCTATATTTCACGCCTATAAGGAGCGTGAGTATAATTATTTAAACAAAAAAATAGTTAAAATGATTAAAAAAACAAAAAAGAACCAAAAAATACAAAATGTTAAATACAGAAAGAAAAAAAAAGTTAATGAGCTTTCTCAATTACATTTTTCCCACCTCCCCTTTTCCTATTTTCCTCTCTCCTCCTCTCTTCTTCCCATTATTACCTCTTCCCCATTTTAACCCAGAACCCAATTGCAATACAGCCATCTTCACCACCTCTCATCCACAGCAAATATTCCTCTGTCCCCAGATTCCAAAATATTTCCAAATTGGTAACGACTTATGAAGAAAGTTTTTTTTTCTAAATCACCTGTTTCTCCCCCAGCGAAGACAATTTTGCAAGGAAAAAAATAGATAAAGTGCAAAAATATCTCCGACGAGTCATTTTTCGGTAGAGGAATAAAAAAAACCTAGGATGAGTTTCTAGGGAGATGGATTTTAGAAGTCATTTCGAATCAATTCTTGTTGGCGGTTGATTGGTGGTCGATCACGTCCAACTCTAGTCCTAAAATGGATAAGAAGTCGTTGCAAATATAATCCGGTCTAAAAGTCTATGATGACATTTTTCGTTTTGAAAGCAAATTCTATGTTCTGAGGCTTTAAAACCTCTTCTTGTATTACCTCATTTTGCAGGCGCAGTCCAGGCACGTTTCCGGAAAGTTTTTAAGTGAAAACTAAGTAAAATATAGAAATTGGCTTTTAAAATTGAATAAAGTTGACTTTGGTCAATATTCCTTGTACATTGACCCGGAACCATGATCCGACGGTCTCGTAGGGTCCGTAGTAAAATATGGGACTTGGGTGTATGCCTGGAATCGAATTCCGATGTTCCAAGCCCGAGAAATAAATTCTTAAAGAAAATTATTTTTAGGAATATATAAAGGTTTTTTGAAGTGAAATGATGCATTTTATTGATGGTATCCAGTATCTTGGTTCCGGAGCCAAGTACAAGTTTGAAATAACGATTAAGTTGAATCTGTAAAATTCGGTAAAGATCGGAGGTTTAATTCATAGTATTGATGTTATTTTGGTAATTTTATCGCACGAGCAAGTCCATATGATATTTTTGGACCTGCGTGCATATTTGGTTTAGACCCCCCAGGGCTCGGGCGAGTGTTTGAATAGGCCACGGAGTGAAATTGGACTTAGGAAAAAGTTGTTGGTATCTGATATTTTGCCCATGCCTCTGATCTCACAATTGCGAGATCAGGCTTCACAATTGCAAATTCCTCATACATGGTAACTGCGAACCGGGCATCGCAAAAGCGAACCTAGTCGGAATAGGCCTTGGTCACAAATGCGACCGTCCAATCACAAATGCGAAACCTACAGGATTTTTGAATGGTCGCAAATGCGACCTTTCCAGCGAAAATGCGAGGTCGCAAATGCCACAGATTTCTCGCAAATGCAATGCTTATAGGGTTTTTGCATCGTCGCAAATGCGACATATTCTTCGCATTTTCGAAGGTAGTAGGTCCTGAAGGGGGTTCACAATTGCGAACCCTGGTCGAAATTTGCGACATCTGAGACCAGTTAATTTGGACTTAGACGCATTTTTCAAACCTTCTCAAAACCTAAACACTCTTTGGGCGATTTTCTAAAGAATAGTTCTTCTCAAATCAATTGTAAGTCATTTCCAACTCATTTTTCTTAATCTATAACATCTTTTCACATGATTTTAACCCAAAATCAAGGGTTTTCATGCGGGAAATTGGGTGTTTTGGGTAGAACTTAGGATTTTCAAATTTTGGGGATTTGGACCACAATTTGAGGATCGATTTCAAAAAAAATTATATATTTGAGTTCGTGGGTGAACGGGTGATCGGATTTTGGTTCGAACCTCGGGTTTTGACCATGTGGGCCCGGGGTTAATTTTTTATTTTTGAAAAAAAAATTAGAAAACCTATTTTCATGCATTAGAATTGATTCATTTAGCATTTATTGATATCGTTAAGTAAATTGTGGCTAGATACAAGCGAATTTGTGGTGGAAACAAGAGGTAAAGCGGTAGTTGAGGCTTGAATTGTATTCGTGGCATTGAGGTAAATGTTTGGTCTAACCTTAGCTTGAGGGATTAGGAGTTGTGTCTTATTTGCTATATGTTAATTGTTGAGTACGACGTATAGGCATGGTGACGAGTATCTATACATCAGTGTCAAGCATGCCCGCGTGTATTATACTTTGATAAATATGACTCCATTTAGTATTGTTCATGCTTTATATGATGATATCTATTGTTAAATAAGGCTTGTAGAAGTATTATTGGTAATTGAACATTGTAGAGCGTTGGATCAAGTTGTGAATTGAGTTGTGGAAGTATTATCAGTAATTGAATATTATAGAGCGTTGGCTCAAGTTGTGAATTGAGTTGTGAAATAATTGTGAAAAAGACAAGAGGTCTATGATATTGTCTCTCTTGCCAGGATGTTATTATTTTTGATATTATCTCCCTTGTCGGGATGTTATTATTCAGGATACTGTTTCCCTTGCCGGGATATTGTTATTATGCTACTGTTTGCTTTCTGGGATTCTATTGTGATTTTATTAATTCCCTTGCCCATATTGCTTTGTGATTGTTGCTTGGGTAAGAAAGAGTGTAAAAGCACGAAAGGTGATGTCATACATGATATTTGTGAGAGAGTATTAATGCACGAGGGATGATGTCATGCCGATATTGTGAGGTTAATAGCATGAAGGGTAATTCCATGTAGATTATATTGATTCTTATGGTGAGGACGAGAGTAAAAGCACAAAGGGTAATGTCGTGCACTTGTCTTTGATTTTCCTGATTCTTGCTGATAATTGTATTATGGTGTTGTTTATGTTTATTTACAGGTTTCCTGTTGTTACTTGATTTTATTGTGATGTTATTGATTTCCTTTCCCAAATTTTTTTGCGATTGTTGCTTGAGTGAGGAAAAGTGTAAAGCACGAAGGGTGATGTCATGCATGATTTTGAGAGTGTAAAGCAAGAAGGGTGATGCCGTGTACTTGTCTTTGGTTTCCTGATTCTTGTTGACAATTTAGTTATTGTGTTCTTTAAATTTATCTATTGGTTTTATGTTGTTACTCGATATTTCCCCGTAGTATGTCTCCCCTTCCCATCTTTAACTACTAGTTTCGATCAATATTACTTATTGTATATGATATAACTGTAAGGGTTTGTCATGACCCAAACCCCGAACTGGTCGTGATGGCGCCTCTCGTGAAGACGAGGCCAGCCAACTAACCCAACTCATTTTTTCAAAAATAATTTAAACATCAATAAACAACTAAAATATGACTTAATAATATTAATTAGAGAAAATCCAACCCAACACAACCCTAATCAGGATGTCACAAGTCACGAGCATCTATTAGAATGTAAGTACAACCACAAGGTCTAAAAGTACACTAATCAAGAATAACGAACAAAGGGAGAAGAACGATGCTGCGAACGCTAGCAGTCACCTCGTTAAACTCCTATATCTCTTAATCTGATCAGCCAAACCTGCTACCGGGTGAATAAATACATGCATCTGCATACGGGGTACATGGAGTAAAGTGAGTACTCCAACTCAGTGAGTAATAAAGATAAATAACAACTGAGCGGTAAGAAATCACGTATGACATATCATCATGCTATATAAAAATAGTGTGAAACCATTTAAGAAAAAAAGCAGCGAAGCTGTGAAATCTTTAGAAATATCTTAGCTCAGTTAAAAACCTCTTTTGAAAATGACCTTTTCAACAGTATGCAAACAAATGCAAATCAACTAGTGCATATAAGCACAGAAGTCCACCCTTCGGGCACCACACTCAATTAACAGATAATGTCAGGCAATCCGGTAGATATCACATGAAGTAGCACAAACAACAGGTAAAGGCGGGAAAATGAAATAAAGTAAACACACAGACCAGTACTAGTACCGTTGCGGCGTGCAGCCCGATCTGTTTATCGTCGACGTCGTTCACTGGGGGTGTACAGACTCCGGGAGGGTCCCCTTACGTCCCAAGTTCAATATCAAGCCATCTCGTGGCATTAATCCAGGCCCTCGGCCTCTTGTCAATATTAGTATAATAATGCTGCAGCGTGCAGCCCGATCCAAACGTATCCTCACAATACAGGCCCTCGACCTTACCCAGTCAAAGATCAATCAGCCACTCGGGCGACAGTACAACATGATGCTCAGCCTAAAATATTTTGAAAATATCATTTCAAGCATTTAAGGCATAATAAACTTGACTGAGTTTTAAAACAGAGAAAAATACGTGACTTAGTTCAAGTATATAACTAAAATAGTGAGGAATTATCAACAACAATCCCCGAAGGGTTCAAATAGCTGGCACGAAGCCCAAATATGGAAATCAGCGCAAATTGTAATGATAACAAGTAATTTCAGATAAATACGCAGTAAATTCATCAATTGGGATGGAACAAGTCGCAATCCCCAACGGTGTTCAACCCCACGCTCGCTATCCGGTGTGCAAGTCACCTCAATATAGCACTATGATGTGCAAATCCGGGGTTTCAAACCCTCAGGCTATCATTTACAATCATTACTCACCTTGAACCGGTGAAATCTCTAGCTTGTAACGTCTTTGCCTCTCAAATCGGCCTCCTCACGCGTTGAATCTGACCAAAACCACAACGAATACATCGCAATAGGCTAAGGGAACGTAACCCAATCGAAAAGAATTGAAAAATATCAAAAATCCCAAAATTGGCAAAACCTGAGCCTCGGGTTCACTTCTCGAAACTCATAACTTTTTACATTAACGGATTCCTTATCTCTCTACGAGTTTATACATATAAAAATCACAAGAATCGGAGCTCAATTGACCCCTCAAATCCCTAATCTTAACTCTCTTTAGTTCAAGCCCTAACCTCCATTTTTATTCCATGATTTCTTAGATTTCCAGCCTTAATTCATGTAATAATACCATAGGATTGTGTTTTAAAGTACAAGAATCCTTACCTTATCGAAGCTCCTTGAAATCCCTCTTCAAAATCGCCCACAATTCTCCAAGTCCGAAGTTAGAAATGAGAAACCCTCAAAAATTCGCGAAGAAGACCAATTAAATATTCTGCCCAGTCATTACCGCATATGCGGTCATATTGTTGCTTCTGCAACTTCCGCTTTTGCCGTCAATATCCGCTTCTGCGGCCCCATTTTTGCTTATGCGGCTCCGCTTCTGCGGTCAAATGTCCGCTCCTGTGGAAATCACCAAGGCCCCATATACCGCTTCTGCTGTCCAAAAGTTGCATCTGCGACTCCGCAGATATGATCCCCACTCAGCATCTGCGGTCCTGCCAAGCCCACACGAAAACTGCTCCTGCGATATATCTTTCGCACCTGCGAGACCACTTATGCGGTTCCTTTTCCGCAGAAGCGGAAATACCAGAAGCAGCAGGCCTACAATTTGCACAAGTCCAAAACTCATTCCAATAGCAATCCTAAATCACCCCGAGGCCCCCGGGACCTCAACCAAAAGTGTCAACCCATCCTAAAACATCACCCAAACTTGTTCCAATCATAAAAACACATCAAACAACACCAAAACCATCAAATTACATTGGATTCAAGCCTAAGTTTCCAAAAACTTTCGGAATACACTTTCGATCAAAAATCCGACCAAATGATGTCCGAATGACCTGAAATATTGCACATACATCCCAAATGACAAAATAAAGCTACAGAAACTCTCGGAATTCCATTCAGACCTCCGAATCAAAATCTCACCTATCAACCGGAATTCACAAAAATACTAACTTTTCCAATTCGAGTCAAATCCTTCCACGGACTTTCAAAAATGCATTCTGATCGCGTTGCTAAGTCATAAATCACCCAACGAAGCTAGCCAAATCATAAAAATTCCGATCCGAACTCATATACAAATAAGTCAACTCTTGGTAAAACCTTTCAAATTCAAAGCTTTCAACTGAGACTGCTCCTTCAAATTCATTCCAAATTTTTCCTGAAAACCAAAACCAACGATCTACGTCAATCATAATACGTTGCACGGGGCAAGTTATGCCCGAGAAATAACGATCAAAGTGCAAAGCTCAAAACGACCGGTCGGGTCGTTACATCCTCCCCCACTTAAACACACGTTCGTCCTCGAACGTTCCCAGAGTTGTTCTAGAAGCCAACCAATAGCTGAATAACCTTACCAAGCATATACCCGGAGGTAATCCCATGCATATTTTGACAAAATTAGGTAAATCATAAAAAGAAATTCTTTTTATTTCACCAACTAAAACTTCTTTATATGGGTAATATTGAAACTTTCAAAAGGAGATAAATTGAGAAAACATAACATTTAATTTTTAAATTTATGTTATCTGACAAATCTTTAGTAATAAAATTATAGCTAATTAATCTTGTTTGTATTTTTTTGGAATGAAGTTGAGAAAAGGTTTGAAAAAATATTTTTCTGTAAAATTATTAAATCTTCGAGGGTTATATGTTTTTACTGAAACTAAAATGGAAGCACGATAGCTTATGAAATTCAACTGATAAAATTATTAAATTGAAATAATATTTAGCTGAACATTTCTTTATTGAGTTAGCTATATATGATCAATATTCATCATTTTAGATGTTTTTACTTTATTTTATAATTTAAATATAATTTTAAAAATAATATTTTCTAATAAAAAATTACTCATTGAGATGAAAAATACGCGAGACGCGCGTATACTAAATCTAGTACATGTAATATCGGGTTGGATTAATTTCGGTTTAATTTTTTTTAGTTAAAACCAATCCAAACTAATTATGGTATGGTTTTTTTTCTAACACCAAACCAATTCATAGTCGAATTTTTTTCTCGGTTTGACTCAGATTCTCGATTTGGTGCGTTTTGTCGGTTTCCTCTATATTAGTCTCTTTGCCTACGATTCAAGCATCCAAAGTATCACCGAAAAATTGGGTACGGTGACTGTTGGTTCCTTGGTTTATTATCCTGTATTTGTAAATAATAATTCTAGAAAAAATAACGTTAGTGTATAAACGTAAATATAAATAACACAGTAATTAATTCGAGCCCACTGAATTCACAGTGTTTCCTTAAGGAATTTAATCCCCTCCCAGTACCCAAGGTTATGGATTATTTTCTCCTAGGATAGAATGAATTACACACTGGTGTAGCAGTACTTCAAACCCCAGTATTTCAGCGAACACAAAGTTCGGCAGCAAATCACACTTACAGATGCTTTGTTTGTAGTTAAAAATAATGTAGAAAAAGGGAGGACAACTCAGAAGTCGAAGGGAAATTCTAAGAGGAAGGAATGTAATGTATAGCCGATGTTGAATTCTTACTGAAGAGGATATCAGATTGCAATTCGTTTTTCCAGTGTATATCGAGTATATATCAAGTGTATACACAGTGTATCTTAAGTGTATACAGATTGTATATCGAATATATCTCGAGTGTTTTTTAGCTGTATATCTCTCTCTTCAACTGCTGCTCTATTTATAGCAGTCAGTTGAGAGAGATCAGCCCTACCTCCATGGTGGAACAAACACTTAGCTTATTATGGAGCAAGCAATTGCTTGTAATGGATCAAGCACTTGGAATGGCTGTTATTGCAGCTGGCGGTACTATACACGGATTGGAATACGTCCGTTACAAAAAACGGATTATATCACGTTGATATTCACTATTAATAAATAAATTTGGTCCAAAAAATTAATCAATTGATTATTTGACCAAATCCAAATCCAAAGCCGAAGCCGAAGCCGAGCCGAACGAGCGACGGCGGCGACAGAAACAGAGCGAGGCTTGCCTTCTTCCTAACTCTTTAAGAGCTACATGAAGTGCATTTGCATATAAACCCACCAAAATTCTTATCCTCTACCAATGTGGGACAATGTCTCATTAAAAAGAAGAGGGAAACTTAAAATTTTACTCAAAATTTTACTTTCCCTCCATTTCCTATTCACTCTCATTTTACGACTATTTCATCTTAAACAAAAACTCAACAATCCTCCACATAAATGGGGAATGGCTATATCACGGAAATATGCATGAAAAATTTGTGTGATTCACAAGCAAGGATTAATTGCATCTGGATAAGTAGGTTTCCCTTTGAACTTTCCGTAGTGAACTTATGTCGGATATACTCGGTAGATTTGATATTTTTGAACCGTCAAACTTTAGTGTATACCTAGACAACCATAAGTCACACAATTATCCCTTAACCGTCTTTGGTTCTCATTGTTGTATTCGTTTCAGCCATGAACACCGCGTGGTTTCATAAGTGCATAGAGAATTGGCCTTGCAGAATTCTCCTTGAAGCGACTAATACTTCACACTTACATAGGTGATTCCTAAATGTGTCTTCCTGTAAATACACTATTTGATATACCATGTATCAGATTTAGAAATCATTAAAAAGCCTTAATGCTTTATCCTTGGTACTGAACATTGTCTCATCACGAGAACGGACCAAAAATTTTGTTGACAATGTTGAACCGTCATTAATGACTTTGTTTGATCTCCTTGAACCTAGATTTTGGGATCTCCAGTCTTCTAGGTAGAGTTACTGCCACAATGACTTGTTCTCGGCCATAGTCTCATTCCCCTCGATGATTTCTCAACTACCTCTCTAGTTAGGCCTTTTTTAAGTGGATCTGACACATTATCACTTGACTTTACATAGTCAATCATGATAATTCCTCTACAGAGTAATTGTCTAACGATTTTATGTCTTTGTCATATATGACGAGATTTACCGTTATACATAACGCTCCTAGCCCTTCCAATTGTCGCTCGGCTATCGCAATGTATGCATATTGGTGCCAACGGTTTGGGCCAAAATGGAATGTCTTCCAAGAAATTCTGGAGCCATTCAGCTTCTTCACCGGCTTTATCTAAGGCTATGAACTCAGCCTCCATTGTAGAGCGGGCAATACAAGTTTGTTTGGACGATTTTTAAGATACCGCTCCTGCACCAATAGTGAATACATATCCACTTGTGGACTTCGAATCAATTGAAACGGTGATCCAATTTGCATCACAATATCCTTCAATCACCACAGGATATTTGCTATAGTGCAAATCAAAGTTTTGGGTATGTTCTAAATATCCCAAAACTCATTTCATTGCCATCCAATGAGTTTGATATGGATTTCTCGTGTATCGACTCAGTTTATTTATAGCACAAGCTATATCTGATCGTGTACAATTCATGATGTACATTAAGAATCCCAACACACGAGCATAATCCAATTGTGATATGCTTTGGCCTTTGTTCTTTGCTAATGCAAGATTCACGTCAATTAGAGTCTTTGCAACTTTAAGGCCTAAGTGCTTGAATTTTTTAAGTACTGTCTTAATATAATGAGATTGTGACAATGCTATAACTTGAGAAGTCTTTTGGATCTTAATCCCCAGAATTAAATCAGCAACTCCCAAGTCTTTCATATCAAACTTGCTAGTTAGCATACTCTTAGTAGCATTTATGTTTGCAATGTCATTACTCATTATCAGCATATCATCCACATATAGGCAAACAATGACTATGTGATTTGGAACATTTTTAATGTACACACATTTATCACATTCATTTATCTTAAAACCATTTGACAACATTGTTTGGTCAAATTTCGCATGCCATTGTTTGGGTGCTTGTTTTAGTCCGTAGAGGGACTTAACAAGTCTACATACCTTCTTTTCTTTACCTGGAACCACAAACCCTTCAGGTTGTTCCATGTAGATTTCTTCCTCCAAATCTCCATTTAAGAAGGCTGTCTTTACGTCCATTTGATGAATTTCAAGACCATAAACTGCAGCTAAAGCTACTAGCATTCGTA
Organism: Nicotiana glauca; assembly: GCA_026770625.1. NCBI lineage: Eukaryota > Viridiplantae > Streptophyta > Magnoliopsida > Solanales > Solanaceae > Nicotiana > Nicotiana glauca. Next base: position 38,868 of record MU736995.1, on the reverse strand, counting down.
TGGACGTAATTCTCGTCACTGGAGAATATGTATCAAAGTAGTCAAGACCTTCTCGTTGTCTATACCCTTTGACAACAAGTCTTGCCTTAAATTTATCAATAGTGCCATCATCTTTCATTTTTCTTTTAAAAATCCATTTACTACCCAAAGGTTTATTTCCAGGAGGAAGATCAACCAATTCCCATGTATGGTTGTTCAATATGGATTCTATTTCACTATTGACTGCCTCTTTCCAGAATAATGATTCCGAAGAAGACATAGTTTCTTTAAATGTTTTAGGCTCATATTCCAATCAGAAAGTCACAAAGTCTGGTCCAAACGAAGTAGACGTTCTTTGACGTTTACTACGTCTTGGATCCTCCTGATTAAATGTACTTTCTTTTGCTTCTTCCCGAGGTCGTTTGGATCCTTCACCAATCGACTCACATTCCTTTTTATACTGATATATATTTTCAAAGAACTCAACATTATCTAATTCTATAACCGTATTATTATGAATGTTGGAATTTTTTGATTTCTGAACCAGAAATCGATATGCTTCACTATTGGTCGCATATCCTATGAAAACACAATCAACGGTTTTCGGTCCTATTTTTACCCTTTTGGGTTTAGGAATTTGCACTTTTGCCAAACACCCCCACACTTTCAAATAATTCAACTTGGGCTTCCTTCCTTTCCATTTTTTATATGGAATGGATTGTGTTTTGCTATGGGGTACTCGATTTAGTATTCGGCTAGCCGTAAGAACGGCTTCCTCCCACAAGTTCGGTGGCAAACCAGAACTTATCAATAATGCATTCACCATCTCCTTTAATGAACGATTATTTCTTTCTGCAATCCCGTTGGATTGGGGCGTGTAAGGGGCCATTGTTTGATGAATAATTCCATATTCTAAATATATTTGTTCAAAAGGAGATTCATATTCACCACCCCTATGACTTCTTATCATTTTAATTTTCTTGTTAAGTTGCATTTTAACTTCATTTTTGTATTGCTTGAATGCGTCTATTGCTTCATCTTTACTATTAAGTAAGTAAACATAGCAATATCGAGTATTGTCATCAATAAAAGTTATGAAATACTTCTTTCCACCGCGAGATGGTATTGACTTCATGTCACAAATATCTGTGTGAATTAAGTCTAAAGGATTTGAATTCCTTTCAACCGACTTATAAGGATGTTTAACATACGTAGATTCTACACATATTTGACATTTTAATTTTTCGTACTCAAACTTAGGCAATACTTCCAAGTTAATCATTTTCCACAAGGTTTTATAATTGACATGACCCAAACGTTCATGCCATAAATTATTTGACTCAAGTAAGTAAGACGAAGCTGAAATTTTATTATTATTTTCAATAATCATTACATTCAGCTTGAAAAGGCCCTCGGTAAGGTAACTTTTTCCTACAAACATATCATTCTTACTTATTACAATCTTGTCGGACACAAAAACGCACTTAAAACCGTGCTTATCAAGAAGTCCAGCAGAGACTAAATTCTTCCTAATCTCAGGAACATGAAGAACTTTGTTCAAAGTTACCACTTTGCCGGAAGTCATTTTCAGAAATATCTTCCCACATCCTTTAATCTTGGCCGTTATAGCATTTCCCATGGAAAGTGTCTCGTCGGGTCCAGCAGAAGCATATGTAGAAAATGCTTCTCTCACAACACAAACATGGCGGGTGGCTCCAGAATCAATCCACCATTCCTTAAGATTTCCCACCAAGTTGCATTCAGAAAGCATGGCACACAAGTCATCAATATCATCATGTTTTTCTATCATGTTTGCTTGACCCCTTTTCTTGTCTTTCTTTCGAGCATGACACTCCATAGATTTGTGTCCGGTTTACCCACAGTTGTAGCAGTTTCCACTGAACCGCTTCTTGCTTGGGTTGTATTTGAAACCAGAAGCATTCTTCCTCTTTTTGTTATATTCAACAATATTTGCTCCCATTATTGTTGAATTTCCACGGCCTCTCCTTTCAGCAGCTTTATTGTCCTCTTCGATTCTCAATCGAACAATGAGATCTTCAAGGGACATCTCCTTTCGTTTGTGTTTCAAATAATTTTTGAAGTCCTTCCACAATGGAGGCAACTTCTCAATTATTGTTGCTACTTAGAATGCTTCATTGATGACAAGACCTTCAGCAAATAGATCATGAATAATCACTTGCAATTCCTGGACTTGGGTAATAACAGACTTGCTATCTACTATTTTATAGTCCAAAAATTTTGCGGCGACGAATTTCTTCATTCCAGCATCTTCAGTTTTGTACTTTTTTTCAAGCACATTCCACAATTCTTTTGACGTTTCCACGCCACTGTATACATTATACAGATTATCATCCAGTCCTCTAAGAATATAATTCTTGCACAGAAAGTCAGAATGCTTTCACGCCTCAATTACGAGAAAGCTTTCATCCTCTTGAGTTTCATTGGGCACATCAGGAACATCTTCCTTGATGAACTTCTGTAGACATAATGTAGTCAAGTAGAAGAATATCTTCTGCTTCCAGTGCTTGAAATCAATCCCAGAAAATTTTTCGGGTTTTTCTGCCGGTGTTCGGCTTGTCGATGCATTGACAGTCATCGTCGGAACATGGCTTGCTGATGCGTTAACAGTCACCATCGGAACAACTTGGTTTCCGGTTTTATTAACCATTTTTTCTGAAAAAATGACACAAACAAACGTTTAAAATTGGAGTTAAAAATTACGAAGATTTTAATCTCTAACAAAACGTTATGAAGGCTTTACTCTCCAAAACAGGAGAACACAAAACCACAAAGGTTTTAGTTTCCAGAATAATAAGGATAACACAAATACATAAATAAAAACTATTAGATTCCTTAATCTTGTTGGTTCCTTGGTTTATTATCATATATTTGTAAATAATAATTCTGGAAAAAATAACGTTAGAGTATAAACGTAAATATAAATAAGACAGTAATTAATTCGAGCTCACTGAATTCATAGTGTTTTCTTAAGGAATTCAATTCCCTCCTAATACCCAAGGTTATAGATTATTTCCTCCCAGGATAGAACGAATTACACACTGGTATAGCGGTACTTCAAACACCAATGTTTCAGCGAACACAAAGTTCGACAGCAAATCACACTTACGGATGCTTTGTTTGTAGTTAAAAACACCGCAGAATAAGAGAGGACAGCTCAGAAGTCGAAGGGAATTCTGAGAAGAAGGAATGCAATGTATAGCCTATGTTGAATTCTTACTGAAGAGGATATCAGATTGCAATTCATTTTTTCAGTGTATATCGAGTGTATACAAAGTGTATATCATATGTATACGGAGTGTATCTCAAGTGTATACATATTGTATATCGAGTGTATCTCGAGTGTTGTTTTCGGTGTGTATATCTCTCTCCAACCGCTTCTCTATTTATAGCAGTCCGCTGAGAGAGATCAGCCCTCCCTCTATGGTGGAACAAGCACTTAGCTTATTATGGAGCAAGCACTTGCTTGTAATGGATCACGCACTTGGAGTGGATGTTATTGCAGCTGGTGGTACTATACACTGATTGGAATATGTCCGTTACAAAACATGGATTATATCACGTTAATATTCACTATTAACAAATAAATTTGGTCCAAAAAATTAATCAACCGATCATTTGACCAAATCCAAATCCAAAGCCGAAGTCGAGCTGAACGAGCGATGACGGCGACAGCGCGAGGCTTGCCTTCTTCCTAACTCTTTAAGAGCTACATGAAGTGCATTTGTATATAAACCCACCAAAATTCTTATCCTCTACCAATGTGGGATAATGTCTCATTAAAAAGAAAAGGGAAACTTAAAATTTTACTTAAAATTTCATTTTCCCTCCATTTCTTATTCACTCTCATTTTAAGACTATTTCATCTTAAACAAAAACACAATAGTGACTGCGATATTTCTGTCTGCCTAGGGTTCACAACGGAATACTGGGGTAATTTTCTACTTCTACTTTGGGAGGAAGGTAAACACTTACCCGCTCCAGCTATGTCACCCGTTTGTCCATAGATCTTATTTTAAAATAATATCTGGAGATTATTTAAATGTATGACATGTATTTGCACTTAACTACGGTAAGTATATACTTATGATTTAGCGTAAACAACAGATGGGTACGCCCAATGTGCAAGTTTTTACCTTGCAAGGGGTATATGCATATAACAGATATATTTTGGACTCTAGTTAATTAGTATATAATTGAAAGTTGTAAAAAATTATGCTTATATTAAACTAGATGAGGGTTCCGCACTTATGCACGGGTCACAGGCACATTCTCGACATCAAAGTTTGTGTTTTGCAGGTACATCACATATATTTGAAGGTATTTCATAATTGTAAATACGAATAATGCATCATCTTTATATGGAATAAGAAAACTAGCAATTGTAAGTTAGAAATCCTAATAACACCTTTAAAAGGGTAAAGAGACAGCAATTACACATAACATACAACACCAGGAGGTGTCACAAAATTTAAAAATATAGTAAAGTTCAGTATAAATATCCAGGTATGCATAGTGGTTCCTCATAGACACCCACTGCTAAGAAGAAGTCCACATCCCCCTTCTTTCTTCCAAAATTTGTTTTTAAAGAAAGCGATATCTTTCTATCATTTCTAGCATAACTGGTAGTAATTTACTCCGCGAAAATCAAAAACCATGAGAATTTACCTTTAGATTTGAACTAAACAGCACCTCTCATAGGTCTTTTTTCCACCGTTTATTAAATAAACTAAGATTACATTGTGTAATGATAAATCTTCTACTGGATAAATCGAGAATTTGAAAAACTAATTAACCACTTTGCTTATAGGTCATGCTATTATTACTGTAGCTATTTCCTCCTTGGCTAATTGATTCCTTTCCCATTACCTCTCGATAGGAATCTAGTTTAGAAGTGGCATAATTGCTCTTCTCCATAGTAATACATCATAGGATAAGGCGCAGACCCGATATGAACTCTTGGAGGAAAAAAATTAAGAAATAAAAATATCAAATAAATATTTAATAATCAGTTAGAGGATAGCAATGGATGAAGCAAAAAAGCAAGCCACTACTATTAGTGATGTCAAAATATTAAAGTATTAGACCAAATCAATCTCACACTTTTAACACCAAAATGTTTCTATTTTCTAGGTAGTATTCCGAGAAAGTTTTACCTCCTTTAATTTTTGAATTTACAGGCTCACACAAACTTATGTAACTTGAAGTAAAAATTCTGAATGCATTACAAAAAAAACTTCAAAAGAGAGTAACATATTACAACCCATACCCTCCATTAATTAAGTTGAACAAATATCAACTACACTTTAAAAAATCTTGCAAGCATTCCCTCATAGGAAAGACATGTAAGAAAAAATAGTTTAGGATGTGAAATTTAATAGGTAAAAGAAATATCATTAAATCAAGGTATTAAAAAATTTTAGTGCTTAATTTTAAATAGCACAGCGATGCTGAAAAGCAGAATAAATGAATGCCTAAACCATTTAACTTATATGAGCAAACCTTCAAAGTGTTTATATTTTATTACTTAAAAAATTACATATGTAAAATTTTAATTTATATGCTGGTTTAAAGGCTTTTCAAAATGCAATTCTGTTATGATGGAAACAGCCATTAATGATTTAAAAGTTATATATTAACTTATCTGCCTATGGATTATCTCTTGAGATGAATAAGCAAGGAATCATGTGGAATTTAAATTAAAAAATATTTGGCATGAAAGAATTGATAAAAACTATATTTAATATAATCTCCAGATGACAACCTTCTTAGCTGCTAAGAGTTTTCCAAATGCATCAACTAAATCAGAAAATTGGGTCAATGAAAGCTTATTTTAGTCCTGTATAGAGCAACAATTCTCAAGCTCTACAATCATTGCAATATCTCATTCTCATTACCTATCTCATTTGAGCATAAATGAATCAGATAAGAAAGACGATTAGCTGAAAATATTACAAATGTTAAGAGTTACCAAGAATATTTGATAGAGAAATGCCCATGCCATTATCCAATACCTTACCTACAGAAAATAGATTAAGGGATATCAGAACTATAAAATAATATTTAAGGGAAATTTTAGAGTAAAATAAATACATACATACATACATACATACATACATACATACATTCAACTCTATTCAATTAACAAGTTAACTACATAAATTGGTTTTGGTTCATACATGTTTGTTATGACAGGTGATCTGAAAGGCTAGCCTCAAATGGAAGCACAAACTTAGGACAACCATCATCATACTATTTGTCACACCTCATTTTTACGCTACCGCAACCGCGAAGGGATGTGGTAAAGGGAGTTTTTCCAATTAAAGGACAATCAAAACGGGATTCATTTATTAAGAGATTCAGAGTCGCCACTTGGGAGATTTATGGTGTCCCAAGTCACCGGT
>MU736995.1:10421-21729 GCA_026770625.1 Nicotiana glauca | reverse complement strand
GAGTATATGATGAGGATACCAGGAGATCCTCGGGATACTAGGAGATCCCTTGAGCATATGATGAGGATACCAGGAGATCCTCGGGATACTAGGAGATCCCTTGAGCATATGATGAGGATACCTGGAGATACTCGGGATACCAAGAGATCCCTCAAGTATATGATGAGGATACCAGGAGATATTCGGGATACCAGGAGATCCCCGATGATAGATATCCGGTGGTGATTTGCACTGCTATTTATTTAATGTGTTAGTTCTCGGTTACTGTCTTATTTATTGTTTTGCTAGATTCTCACAGTAGATTATATCCATATGGTCTTCCCTTGTTCTATTGATTATCATGTTTTTATCTCAGTAGGGCCTCGACCTTCCTCGTCACTACCCGACCGAGGTTAGGCTTGGCACTTACTGAGTACCGCTGTAGTGTACTCACGCCTCTTCTGCACATGTTTTTCATATGCAGATCCAGGTACCTCTACGCAGGCGCATTATCAGTAGCTGTAGGGAGCATTTCAGAGACTTGAGGTATATTTTCCGTGTCCGTAGATCAGAGAGTCTCCCTCTCACTCTACCCCCTTTAGTTAGTTAGATGCTATTTTGTTCTTCCTTGCTATAGACTTTCCGAATAATTAGAGAAGTGTTATGTATTACTCTTAGCCTGTGTTTCCCGTGGGTTTCCGGGTCTTTGGGATGGTTTCAGAATTTAAAGTGTTAAAGTGTATATGCCAGGCGGCAACTATATACATTACTCACGTTATTTAGCTTTTGATTATAAAATTCATAAATCTTGTTACTTTCGCAATGTGTTAGGCTTACCTAGTCGTGAAGACTAGGTGCCGTCATGACTTGTTCATAGTTGGTAAACTGGGGTCGTGACAAGTTGATATCAGAGCTCTAGGTTCATAGGAGTCACGGGACAAAGGCCGGTTTATTAGAGTCTCGCTCATCGGTACGGAGTCGTCCGTATTTATCTACGATAGGCTATGTAACTGTTTAGGAAAAATCTTCATTCTTTTGAATTCCTTGTCGTGCGATATTTTGACATCAATTCTAAACTTCTGTCTTCTATTCTCTCACAGATGGTGAGGATGCGTGCTACACGAGAGGACCAGGCACCCGCGCCCACTGCTACCGCCGTCAGAGGCCGGGGCCGGGGTAGAGGTCGAGGACGAGCACGAGGTGCAGCCACAGCACCCGCGCGCGCTGCCGCTGAGGTACCACCAACAGATCCAGTTGGAGCATAGGCACCTGGTACACCAACTACAACTACTACTACTCTAGCGCTCCAGGTGATCCTGGCTCAGTTCATGAGCATGTACACTACCTTGGCTCAAGCGGGGTTGCTTCCCCTCGCTACAGCTACATCTCAGGCCGGGGAAGGGGCCCAGACTCCCGCAGCCTGCACTCCTAAGCAGAGAGTGCCGATGGAGCAGGTCCCAGAGGTTATTCCTATACCGCCTGCAGCACCAGTGCAGCCCGGGGATGGGTCAGCTGTCTCAGAGGACGAGCAACATAGGCTAGAGAGGTTCAAGAAATATGATTCCCCAGTGTTCAGTGGCATAGCCTCAGATGACGCCTTGGGATTTTTGGAGGAGTGCCATCGTATCCTTCGTACTATGGGCATAGTGGAGTCTAGTGGGGTTTCTTTCACCGCCTTTCAGCTTCGGGGAGCTGCCTATGATTGGTGGCGTACTTATGAGATTGACAGTTCAGTCGCGGCTGCCTCACTGACTTGGACCCAGTTCTCAGACATGTTCATGAGAGAGTTTGTTCCCCAGAGCCTCAGGGATTCTTGGCGCGCGTAGTTTGAGCACTTGCTTTAGAGTGCTATGACAGTTTCAGAGTATGCCATCCGTTATACCAAGTTGGCTAGGCATGCATCGGCTTTGGTTGCCACAGTTCGGGAGAGAGTTCAGAGGTTTATTGAGGGTCTTATTCCGCCCATCCGGTGCAGTATGGCTTGAGAGTTAGAGATGGATATTCCTTATCAGCAGGTAGTGAGCATTGCTAGGAGGATTGAGGGTATGCTCGCTAGGGGGCGAGGGAAGAGGGAGGCCAAGAGGTCTCGAGAGTCGGGTCACTACTATGGTGCCCGTACCTCGTCAGCCGGTCGTTATAGTAGGGGTTATTCTGGTGGCCCTGTTCATTCAGCCTTGCCAGCAACCGGTAGTACTCCAGCTCCGCCAGCACCTCAGGAGCCTTTTTATGCGCCTCCAGTTTCTAGCGCGCCTCCTATGCGGGGTACTTCTAGAGGTCAGTCCAGGAGGCCTAGCTCCAGTTAGTCACAGCCACCGCGTCCTCCCAGAGCTTGCTACGAGTGTGGTGATACCCGTCATGTGGTGAGGGATTGCCCTAGACTTGGGAGGAGTACACCTCCATAGACTGCTCAACCACAGCGTGCTCCTCAGAGTTCTCAGGCTGTGGTTCCAGCTTCCACTGATACCCCACCTGCCCAGCCAGCTAGGGGCAGAGGCTGGGGAAATAGAGGCCGCTATTATGAGAGGGGTCGGGCCAAATATTATTGCATTCTTGCTCATACTGAGGCAGTTGCCTCCGACTCTGTCATTACAGGTATTATTTTGGTTTACCACAGAGAGGCATTGTTTCTATTCGATCTAGGCTCTACTTATTCATATGTGTCCTCTTATTTTGCTTCGCATTTGGGTGTGCCTCAGGATTCTTTGAGTGCCCCCGTTAATGTTTCTACTCCTGTGGGAGATTCTCTTAATGTGGACCGCGTGTACCGGTCGTGTTTGGTTACTATTCGTGGTTTTGAGACAAGGGCTGATCTATTATTACTCGGTATGGTTGACTTTGACATTATTCTGGGCATGGACTGGTTGTCGCCCCATCATGCTATTCTTGATTGTCACGCCAAGACCGTGTGCTGGCTATGCTAGGTGTTCCGCGTATTGAGTGGAGTGGTACTTTATATTTAGCTTATGTGAGAGATGTAAGTGTTGACACCCCTTGTGTTGATTCAGTCCCAGTGGTACGGAATTTCTCCGATGTATTTCCAGCTAATCTTAGGGGCATACCGCCCGATAGAGATATCGATTTTGGCATTGATCTGTTGCCGGGCACTCAGCCCATTTCTATTCCCCCGTATCGCATGGCTCCTCCTGAGTTGAAGGAGTTGAAGGATCAGTTACAGGAATTGTTGGGTAAGGGTTTTATTCGACCCAGTATTTTGCCATGGGGTGCTCCTGTCTTGTTTGTGAAGAATAAGGATGGCTCTATGCGTATGTGCATTGATTATCGCCAGTTGAACAAAGTAACAGTGAAGAACCGATATCCTTTACCTCGTATCGATGATCTGTTTGATCAGCTTCAGGGCGCACAGGTATTTTCCAAGATTGATTTGAGCTCAGGTTATCATCAGTTGAAGATTCGGGAGCCAGATATCCCGAAAACTGCCTTCAGGACTCGGTATGGTCATTATGAGTTCCTTGTTATGTCTTTCCGGCTGACTAATGCCCTGACAACTTTTATGCATTTGATACACAGCGTATTCAGGCCATATCTTGACTCATTCGTGATTGTTTTTATTAATGATATTCTGGTATATTCCCGGAGCCGAGAGGAGCATGGGCAGCACCTGAGGATAGTGCTTCAGACTCTGAGGGAGAAGAGATTATATGCAAAGTTCTCCAAATGTGAGTTCTGGCTGAGTTCTAAGGCATTCCTAGGCCACGTAGTGTCGAGTGAGGGCATTCGAGTGGATCCGAGGAAGGTGGAGGTCGTGCAGAGTTGGCCCAAGCCCTTCTCAGCTACAAAGATTCGCAGTTTCCTCGGCTTGGCGGGTTATTACCGTCGCTTTGTACATGGGTTTTCATCGATTGCGGCCCCTATGACTAAATTGACTCAGAAGGGTGCCCCATTTTAGTGGACAGAGGAGGGTGAGGTAAGCTTCCAAAAGCTCAAGACAACTTTGACTTCAGCCCCAATCTTTATACTGCCTACTGGTTCGGGGTCCTATACAGTTTATTGTGATGCCTCACGGGTTGGACTTGGAGCGATGTTGATGCAGGATGGTAGGGTGATTGCCTACGCATCCAAACAGTTGAAGGTGCATGAAAAGAACTACCCTGTCCACGATCTTGAGTTAGCTGCCATTGTTCATGCCTTGAAGATCTGGCGTCATTATTTGTACGGGGTACCTTGTGAGATCTATACTAACCGTCGGAGTTTGCAACACTTGCTTTAGTAGAAGGACCTGAATATGCGTTAGAGGATATGGTTAGATTTGTTAAAGGATTATGATATTACTATTCTTTATCACCCGGGCAAGGCCAAAGTGGTTGCCGATGCCTTGAGTCGCCAGGCGGAGAGTTTGGCATATCTACCAGCCTAAGAGAGACCTATGGCGATGGATGTTCAGGATTTAGCCAGACAATTCGTGAGATTGGATCTTTCAGAGCCCAGTCGGGTTCTAGCCTGCGTGGTTTCTCGGTCTTCCCTGTTTGGTCGCATCAGGGAGCGGTAGTATGATGACCTTCATTTTCTTGTCCTTCAGGACAGAGTTCGGCGTGGTGTTGCAGAGATGTTACCATCAGGGATGATGGGGTATTGAGGATGCAGGGCTGGATTTGTGTGCCCAATGTCGATGATCTTCGAGAGTTGATTCTAGCAGAGGCCCATAGCTTGCGGTATTCCATCCAACCGGGTGCCGCAAAAATTTATTAGGACTTGAGGCACTATTGGTGGAAGCGGATGAAGAAGGATATAGTTGACTATGTGTCTAGATGCCTCAACTGCCAGCAGGTGAAGTAGGAGCACCGGCGTCCGGGTGGGTTGCTACAGCAGATTGAGACCCTAGAGTGGAAGTGGGAGCGTATCACCATGGACTTCGTATCTAGACTCCCACGGATCGTGAAGAAGTTTGATTCTATTTGGGTCATTGTGGATCAGCTGACCAAGTCCGCTCATTTCATACCTGTGTGTATCACTTACTCATCGGAGCGGTTGGCGGAGATTTATATCAGGGAGATCGTCCGTTTGCATGGTATTCCAGTTTCTATCACCTCAGACAGAGGTACTCAGTTTACATCACGGTTTTGGAGGGCCGTGCAGCAGGAGTTAGGCACTCGGGTAGAGTTGAGCACGTCATTTCACCCCCAGACGGACGGATAGTCCGAGCGCACTATTCAGATTCTAGAGGATATGCTCCGTGTGTGCGTGATTGAGTTTGGAGGGTCATGGGATCATTTCCTGCCACTGGCGGAGTTTTCTTATAACAACAGTTATCAGTCCAGCATTCAGATGGCACCGTATGAGGCCTTATATGGTAGGAGATGTAGATCTCTGGTGGGTTGGTTTGAGCTGGGTGAGGCCAGACTATTGGGCACAGAGATGGTTCAGGATGCAATGGAGAAGGTTAAGGTGATTCAGGATAGACTCCGTGCAGCCCAGTCCCGAAAGAAGAGTTACGCAGACAAGAAGGTTCGTGATGTTGCATATATAGTGGGCGAGCGGGTTCTGCTTCGAGTCTCGCCTATGAAGGGCGTCATGAGGTTTGGAAAGAAAAGGAAGCTGAGTCCGAGATTTATTGGGCCCTTTGAGATCTTGAGGCGAGTTGGGGAGGTTGCTTATGAGCTTGTCTTACCTCCCATCCTAGCCGGAGTTCATCCAGTATTTCATGTTTCGATGCTCTGGAGATATCACGGTGATCCGTCGCACGTGTTGGATTTCAGTTCAGTCTAGTTGGACAAGGATCTATCCTATGTTGAGGAGCCAGTGGCCATTTTGGACAAGCAAATCAGAAAGTTGAGGTCAAATAGCATTGCTTCAGTGAAGGTCCAGTGGCGGGGTCAGCCGGCCGAGGAGGCGACTTGGGAGACCAAGCAGGATATGCACAGCCAGTACCCTCATCTTTTTGCTACTTTAGGTATGTTCTCTATGCTCATTCGAGGACGAACGAATATTTAAGTATAGGAGGATGTAACGACCCGGCCGGTCATTTTTGGAATGCCTCGATCCCCCATTAACTGCTTGCCCTAAGTTCATTTATGCTATTTTGGTTTGCCGGGACATTCAATATTAGGATTCGGAGTGTTTTGGGACACTTAGTCAAGAGTTGAAAAATGGTCCATATTTGGAATAGTGTGAAGACGACCTCAGAATGGAAATCCGATGGTTCCGTTAGGTGATTTCAGGGTTGGGAGCGTGTTCGGAATGTAATTTGGAGGTCCATAGCTCATTTAGGCTTGAAACGCCGAAGTTTGAATTTTTGAAGTTTCCGGTCCGATAATGAGTTTTTGATCCGAGGGTCGGTTTAGAATTCTGGAAGCTTCTGTAGCTCCATCATGTCATTTTGGATGTGCGTGCAAAATTTCAGGTCATTCGGGCTAGGTTTGGGTAGGTTTTGGATTGAAAGCGTATGTTAGATGAACTTGAAGTTCTTAGGCTTGAATCTTTCATTTAATCGGGTTCTCGGTATCGTTTGAGATTTTTAAGGATTGGTGCAAGTTTGAATAAGGCGTTAGATGGTATTGGAGTTTTTGGTTGAGGTCCCGGGGGCCCCGGGATGATTTCAGATGGTCGACGGGTAGAATTTCTAAAGTGTGCACCAGCTGAACTTCTCATCTTCTGGTATTTCCGCTTCTGCGGCTTGGGAATCGCAGAAGCGGCACCGCATAAGCGGCTTATTCATCGCATAAGCAGAATTGGGCACCACCTTAGGAAAACTACAGAAGCGGTCTCCTTTCCGCATAAGCGGAACCGCAAATGCGGTTAATAGTTCGCAGAAGCGGACTCTGGTCACTTTAGTGGAACCGCAAAAGCGGTTGGTTCTTTCGCAAAAGTGGGACCGCAAAAGCGGAAACGACTGTTCTAATAAGGGTTTATCCGAGGCTTAATTTCAAAAGTTGGAAAAATCAATTGAGAGCTCGGGAGAAGGCGATTTTGAGTGGGCTTAGAGGAGAAGATCATTGGGTAACGTCGCTTTGATCCTTTCTAGTTATATTTCATCATTACCTAATTAAATCAACCATTAGAATTCAAATTCAAGGTCTAAAATTGGGAAAAATGGGTGAAACTTCTTAGACTTAATTATGCGATTTTGAGTGGGCATTTGACCTCTGATTTGGGAGATTTTTATATGGTTAGACTCGTGAGAGTACGAGGGTTCTGAAAATATGAAAGTTATTCGATTACGAGCCGTTGGACTGCAAGGTGTTTTGGTCATTTTACCTATTTTCGCGCCCTAGCTTTAATTTTAATAATGAAATCAGTTGTTTGCTATGTTATTTACGTTACGTAATTGGATTGAATAGATTTGGGCCATTCGGAGTTGGATACTCGTGGCAAAGGCATCGTTCCTTAGTTGATTTTTGCACCGGTTCGAGGTAAGTGGCTTGTCTAACTTTGTGTGGGGGACCTCTCCCCTTAGGATCTATTACTTGTTATTTTAAATGCCCGGTACGTGAGGTGACGAGCGTGTACTTGTGCTAGTTGTTGAAAATCCGTTTTACTTAGAATATTTAACTGTGTTTTCTTGCGAATTTGCCTATTCTCAAATGCAATTTAACCTGTGTTAGCTTAGGATAAGCATGTTTAGCTGACTTACTTGCTTAATTGCTTAAACTGTATTATATGTTCTTCGTGAAGCATGCTAGACTAGAAATTCTATTAATTGTTATTACTTAGCATTTATCTTATTTGAATTGTGTGGTGTTACGAATTGAGGACTACGGGACGGCATCCCAATAACTCCCTTTGTATGTGTTTCATTCTACAACTGAGACTGCGGGATACCAAGAGATCCCTGGCACATATATGATTATAAAAGAGGAGGATACAGGGAGATCCTCGGGATACTAAGAGATCACTTGTGTAAACATGGATGATACTAGGAGATCCTCGGGATACTAGGAGATCCCTCGAGTATATGATGAGGATACAAGGATATCCTCGGGATACCAAGAGATCCCTCGAGTATATGATGAGGATACCAGGAGGTCCTCGGGATACTAGGAGATCCCTCGAATATATGATGAGGATACCAGGAGATCCTCGGGATACTAGGAGATCCCTTGAGCATATGATGAGGATACCAAGAGATCCATGGGATAGCAGGAGATCCCTCGAGTATATGATGAGGATAGCAGGAGATCCTCGGGATACCAGGAGATCCCCGATGATAGATATCCGGTGGTGATTTGCACTGCTATTTATTTACTGTGTTCGTTCTCGGTTATTGTCTTATTTATTATTTTTCTAGATTCTCACAGTAGATTATATCCATACGGTCTTCCCTGATTCTATTGATTATCATGTTTTTATCTCAGTAGGGCCTCGACCTTCCTCGTCACTACCCGACCGAGGTTATGCTTGGCACTTACTGAGTACCGCTGTGGTGTACTCACGCCTCTTCTGCGCATGTTTTTCATGTGCAGATCCAGGTACCTCTATGCAGGCGCATTATCAGTAGCTGCAGGGAGCATTTCAGTGACTTGAGGTATATTTTCCGCGTCCGCAGACCGGAGAGTCTCCCTCTCACTCTACCCCATTTTGTTAGTTAGATGCTATTTTGTTCTTCCTTGCTATAGACTTTCCGAATGATTAGAGTATTGTTATGTATTACTCTTAGCCTGTGTTTCCCGTGGCTTTCCGGGTCTTTGGGATGGTTTCAGAATTTAAAGTGTTAAAGTGTATGTGCCAGGCGGTAACTGTATACATTACTCACGTTATTTAGCTTTTGATTATAAAATTCGTAAATCTTGTTACTTTCGTAATGTGTTAGGCTTACCTAGTCGTGAAGACTAGGTGCCGTCATGACGTGTTCACAGTTGGTAAACTGGGATTGTGACAAGTTGGTATCAGAGCTCTAGGTTCATAGGAGTCACGGGATAAATGCCAGTTTATTAGAGTCTCGCTAATCGGTACAGAGTCGTCCGTATTTATCTATGATAGGCTATATAACTGTTTAGGAAAAATCTTCATTCTTTTGAATTCCTTGTCGTGCGATATTTTGACATCAATTCTATACTTCTGTCTTCTATTCTCTCACAGATGGTGAGGACGCGTACTACACGAGAGGACCAGGCACCCGCGCCCCCTGCTATCGCCGTCAGAGGCCGGGGCCGGGGTAGAGGTCGAGGACGCGCACGAGGTGCAACCACAACACCCGCACGCGCTGCCGCTGAGGTACCACCAGCAGATCCAGTTGGAGCATAGGCACCTGGTACACCTACTACAGCTACTACTACTTCAGCGCTCCAGGAGACCCTGGCTCAGTTCATGAGCATGTACACTACCTTGGCTCAAGCGGGGTTGCTTCCCCTCGCTACAGCTACATCTCAGGCCGGGGAAGGGGCCCAGACTCCCGCAACCCGCACTCCTAAGCAGAGAGTGCCAATGGAGCAGGTCCCAGAGGTTATTCTTGTAACGCCTGCAGCACCAGTTCAGCCCGGTGATGGGTCAGCTGTCTCAGAGGACGAGCAGCATAAGCTAGAGAGGTTCAAGAAATATGATTCCCTAGTGTTCAGTAGCATAGCCTCAGATGAGGGCTTGGTATTTATGGAGGAGTGTCATCATATCCTTCGTACTATGGCATAGTGGAGTCTAGTGGGGTTTCTTTCACCGCCTTTCAGCTTCGGGGAGCCGCCTATGATTGGTGGCATACTTATAAGATTGACAGTCCAGTCGCGTCTGCCTCACTGACTTGGACCCAGTTCTCAGACATGTTCATGAGAGAGTTTGTTCCCCAGAGCCTCAGGGATTCTTGGCGTGCGGAGTTTGAGCACATGCTCTAGGGTGATATAACAGTTTCAGAGTATGCCATCCGTTATACCAAATTGGCTAGGCATGCACCGGCTTTGGTTGCCACAGTTCGGGAGAGAGTTCAGAGGTTTATCGAGGGTATTATTCCGCCCATCCGGTCCAGCATGGCATGAGAGTTAGAGATGGATATTCCTTATCAGCAGGTAGTGAGCGTTGCTAGGAGGATTGAGGGTATGCTTGCTAGGGGGCGAGGGGAGAGGGAGGCCAAGAGGTCTCGAGAGTCGGGTCACTACTCTGGTGCCTGTACCTCGTCAGCCGGTCGTTATAGTAGGGGTTATTCTGGTGGCCCTGTTCATTCAGCCTTGCCAACAGCCGGTAGTACTCCAGCTCCGCCAGCACCTCAGGAGCCTTTTTATGATCCTCCAGTTTCTAGTGCGCCTCCTGCGCGGGGTACTTCAGAGGTCAGTCCAGGAGGCCTAGCTCCAGTTAGTCACAGCCACCGCGTCCTCCCAGAGCTTGCTATGAGTGTGGTGATACCCGTTATGTGGTGAGGGATTGCCCTAGACTTGGGAGGAGTGCACCTCCACACACTGCTCAACCACAGCGTGCTCCTCAGAGTTCTCAGGCTATGGTTCCAGCTTCCACTGCTACCCCACCTGCCCAGCCAGCCAGGGGCAGAGGCCGGGGAAATAGAGGCTGCCCTTATGAGAGGGGTCGGGCCAAATATTATTGCATTCCTGCTCATACTGAGGCGGTGGCCTCCGACTCTATCATTACAGGTATTATTCTGGTTTGCCACAGAGAGGCATCGGTTCTATTCGATCCAGGATCTACTTATTCATATGTGTCCTCTTATTTTGCTTCGCATTTGGGTGTGCCTCAGGATTCTTTGAGTGCCCCCGTTTATGTTTCTACTCCTGTGGGGGATTGTCTTGTTGTGGACCGTGTGTACCGGTCGTGTTTAGTTACTATTCGTGGTTTTGAGACCAAGGCTGATCTATTATTACTCGGTATGATTGACTTTGACATTATTCTGGGCATGGACTGGTTGTTGCCCCATCATGCTAATCTTGATTGTCACGCCAAGACCGTGACGCTGGCCATGCTAGGTGTTCCATGTATTGAGTGGAGTGGTACTTTATATCATACTCCCATTAGGGTTATTTCCTTCATTAAAGCTCAACGTATGGTTGAGAAGGGGTGTGCCGCGTATTTAGCTTATGTGAGAGATGTCAGTGTTGACACCTCTTCTGTTGATTCAGTCCCAGTGGTACANAGGGTTTTATTCGACCCAGTGTTTCGCCATGGGGTGCTCCTGTCTTGTTTGTGAAGAAGAAGGATGGCTCTATGCGTATGTGCATTGATTATCGCCAGTTGAACAAAGTTACAGTGAAGAACCGATATCCTTTACCTCATATCGATGATCTGTTTGATCAGCTTCAGGGCGCACAGGTGTTTTCCAAGATTGATTTGCGCTCAGGTTATCATCAGTTGAAGATTCGGGAGCCAGATATCCCGAAAACCGCCTTCAGGACTCGGTATGGTCATTACGAGTTCCTTGTTATGTCTTTTCGGCTGACTAATT
>MU736994.1:7123-18775 GCA_026770625.1 Nicotiana glauca | reverse complement strand
ACACCACTGAACCTCCATACCACCCTCAACACAAATCCCTACCCCTTATCCCTCGAATCATCACCGGCTTCTTTGAATCGTCGATCGAAGTTCAGGACCCAAAACCTAATTCATCTAACGACCACCAAAATCACACCACTAAGCCACCTGACCTCCCTCGTTCCTAAACCACTGTTGGTTTCGTTCGAATATCATTGGAACTGTCTGAATCCCAAATCGAACCAAAGAACCCTAGAAACCCAAAAAAGCTGAACCTGTCCGAGATTAAGGAAATTGGGGGGTTTTTAATTGACTTTAGTCGAGTGTTCTTAGTTGAGAACACTCGATTAATGTCCATTTTTGACCTCCAAACGTTCGAGTCAAGGTCAATTGAACGGAGTCCATTTGGTTTCTGATTTCTAAGGTATTCTTTGTATTTTCTTTTTATTTTCCATTTTTTGTTGTTGATGATCTATTTAAATTTAGTCGTAATTCATCCTTGGTCAGCTATCTCATTCCCCCTCTTTCGGACCTTTTTCTAGTCCAAATTTTCATCAATGTGTTAATTGGATTTTATAGTTATTTGGATTTAGTTGAAATCACTCGAACCCCTGTTTGTTTGTGTTCACTTTGGATTTTGTTCTTTCTTTTATTTCTGTTTGAATGATTCAAACTATGTCAGTAGCAGTAAAACTTGTATAAACCGTGGCTATTCCCATGTTAAAACGTTGGTATGTCTTGTCAAATTAGTCAAATTGCTATCAGTTTCAAGTTTTCACCTATGTCGTAGCTTTGCATATGAATTCAGTGTTTTCATCCAATGTATTTACAGTGTTTCTTGTTCGTATTTAGGTTTAATTTGGAATTAGGATTGTTTATTCCCTGAATCATTGTGTTCTTGTTGTAATAATGTTTGGTTTTGTTTGAATTCAATTGTTGTTTGAGTTTACTGAGTTAAGTAACTGTTGCTTCCCTGAATTCTCAATTCATTTTCCTTTATTTTTTGGCTGTTTCTATAAACATTATAGACTATAAGGAATACCCTTGATCCATCTGTAGCCTGGTTGTGCTTTAGCTTCATATTCATTTGTTTCAGTTGAATTAGGAATCAATTAGGAATTGGATATAGTTGTGGGTCTGTTACAGTTTGAAGGGAATCAGGGTAGTAGTCACAGAGGTCAGGGCAGGACAGTAATTCCTAGGGGATTAAAAATAGTTAAAGGCTGCTAAAGGACTGAATTGGGGCAAGTGTTAGTGGATTTGGAAAAGTTGAGGGACAATTTCAAGTGGGATTGAATAGCCAAAAGATACTAATAGTGGAAGACAACACCTGCTGATTTTAGGGGACTAAAATAGGCTCTATTGATTTAATCAAAAAGGGGAACAAGGGGTTGGCCTAGTGCCTTTACTAATTGGAAATCAGAAACAGTAAGTTAATGATAAAAAGCTAAAAGGATACACATAGTAGAGGAATATTACAAGCTGGAAAGTAAAAATATGGGGTAATAATAAAAGGTTTTTCTTTTACAACTGTACAGAAAAAAGGGGGCTGGATAGGGTTCAAGAGTTGGGTATAAATACAAAAGGAATCATTTGAGAAAGAGGGGGGGACATTTTGAGCAGAACTTTTTGAGAGCTTTGAGGGCATTCAGTTCTAATTTAAAACATACAGAGAGTTTTGAGAGATCAATTTTAAGAGTCTTTTCGAGAGTTTCCAGATTTCTAATTACTAAGTCATTTGCCAGATCAGTGTTTTGTTTACTGGAGTCAGTAGTATTTTCTGTTTGGTTTTCCAGTAGATTTTTGGGTTCCGAGGAGACCTGGGATCAGTTTGGTTGTGGTGTTGCTGTGGCGTGCCCCTGGGTTTGTTGTGAGGCTTTTTGGTTCAAATTACTTCTGTGTGCTGGGGTAATTCACCTAAGGGGTAATTGGGGTAATTCAGCTAAAGAATCTTGTAGTAACTACCCTAAGAAGCTTCTTAGAAGCTGAAAAGTATACTTATTTGGACACCAAGTAAGAAAATGGGGGACTAACTAACAAAATAAAAATTAAAAGGGGTCTAAAGTGCAAAACTTGGCCTGTATTTGCTGCCCTAGTAACTTGCCTATAAAGGCATAGTTACTTGAGGTTCAATAGAGAGATTCTAGAGAGTTAAAAATCTACAAAAGAAGGGCGGCTGAGAATTAAAGAAAAGCTACTATTTCATTAAATTTTCAGTAATTCTGATTTTTTTTCAACTTCTGAAACTATTTTGATTCATCTGAGTGAGAAATGGCTTAAACTTGGTTATCAAAGTTTAGTTTAGAGGTCTGCTGGGTTGTTTGTTTGCTCTGAACCTAAGATATTGAATTGTTATCCATCATCCTGGGTTTGGAGCTGTCTTTCTGGTCGTTTTGGTGTTGATTTCTACTGCTGAACTTACTGATATTGTTCTACTCTGCTGATTCTCTCCCTTTCCTTTTACTTTGCATTCCCAGGTACACACTCTTGGGCTCTATTGTTTGTGAAGTTTAGATTTGAAGAATGAAATGAAAAGCAGAAGTTTAAAGCATAGTACTAGTTTTATTTGTGATTAATTTGTATTTCTCTTGATAGTATGTTCTTCTAGTAGCCTGATGGGGTGTATTGTCTAGTTGATTTTTGAGTTTGGATGTTGAGATTTACTATTGTATTTAACTTGGGACAATTCTGAAAATTTGGGTTAACAACTTGCTTAATCGAATCAGTAGCTACGTTTGCATGCAATCATGTTAAAGGATGTGACAAGGACTGTATTAGAGATTTTTCTTTCTATTGTTTGATCCATTTGATGTGTCAGGGCATTTTTGTTGTGTTTGAGCATCATTTGGTTTCATGGCATGGATAATTGAATGGGTTCTAAGTTATGGTCAATTGTACAGTTACTCCTGGGCAAAGAAAATATTTGGTTTATCACTTTAGGGTCTGATCCATATATAGAATTACTTTGATTATTTATAAACATGTTGAATGTGAGTCTATTGTTTGAATTCAGATTCCTTTATTCAAGAGCCTCATGAGGTGTAATTTGTTATTGAATATATTGAGATGAAATTTAATCAGGTTTAGAATCATGCACAATTGATTTTGTTGAATCACCTAAGGTGTTAATTTGAAAATGATAAGTATAATATCCAAGCGTCCCTTTTGAGTTGTAGGGAATCAATCTCGAGTCTTGTTTTGGCCCTATTATCACTTTCGAAAACTTGCCTTTCCTTGGGTCGGATTCTGCATCCATGCTAAGACGAAAGGGGAAGGCCTGTAATCACAGCCTTTTTGGGCCTGTGAGCCGAGCCCATTTGTGTTCTCCTCAATCTCGAAACAGGTCCTCCGCATAAGTAACTAGGCATGTCTTAGCTTAGGGATAATAATAGTTCAAATACCTTTAGTATTTAATTAATTAAACTCCTTCGAATGAATTTGGGGCGTGCCATATTAGGGACAACAATAGTTATGGCCCTCCGAATTTTAGTTAGAGCATCCTTTTAAAATGGAATGGAGGTGCGCCGCGCCAAATAAAATCACGAATGCGTGGCCCTCATTTAATTATTTCTTTTAAAATACTTAGAATTCGAGGCGTGCCATTTAGCGAATTTCCATGGCCTCGCAAAGTTAACAACGCGTATTTGCTTTAGGTGCATTATTTTAATAATATTACTTTCCTAAACTCGGGTGTGCATTTCATGTGATCCAAATCCAAATCCTTACAATGTTGAATAAAATATGTTTCGCATCGCAGGTGCCTTTCATGTGACGTGACCCAATGACATATTTTAGACGATGTTAAATCTTCTTTTAAAAATGAATAAAAGCGATTAAAAGTAAAAATGCACATAGGTTTGAAAATGTTCTAATATCAGATAATATGCCAATAATAACAGTTGAGCGACTGTGCTAGAACCACGAAACTCGGGAATGCCTAACACCTTCTCCCGGGTTAACAAAATTCCTTACCCGGATTTCTGGTTCGCGGACTGTAATACAGAGTCAATCTTTTCCTCGATTCGGGGTTTAAACCGGTGACTTGGGACACCATAAATCTCCCAAGTGGTGACTCTGAATCTTTTAATAATAAATCTCATTTCGATTGTCCTTTAATTGGAAAAACTCCCTTATACCCTTCCGGGGGTAGTAAAAAGGAGGTGTGACAGCTATGGCGACTCTGCTGGGGATAAGAACCCAGAACTTTTGGTTTAGGGTTAAAAATTTGAGCTGAGATAAATTGTTATATTTGGCTTTGTCTGATTTTGTTACATGTTTGGGCCTAATGTGCTAAGTGTTGCTTTTACCGCTTTTATATTTCGTGAACTGTATATAAACTGTTACGAAACTCTTCTTCTCTCTAAGTCTTCTAAATCATGGAGTGTGCACTTTGTGTGACTTCTTTTCTGTTAGAGTCATATTCCAAAATTTAGAACCAGGTTCGGAAAAGTTGCAAAGCCGGCGAAGCTTCTGTATTCTCGGTACACTGCCCCCCCCCCCCGACTCGAGTTGTTCGCTCGGGTAAGACAGGTCTAGAATAAATAAACCCGGGATTTTAAACCTAGAATAACTCAGCCTTATGTCGGATCCCTAGTAGGAGCATTTGTTGCATCACGTGCATTTGACTTAGGGGACTCAACACAGGGGTTAGGTCCGTCTATGACAGGTGTACCCACAAGAACAAACCATCCTGATGCATATTTTACGTGCTATTTGTTGCATTTATTTGCTTCACGTTTGCATGCTGACCGACTTGTGAGTGATGGGAGAAAATTGGAAAAAGAAATGGCATTGTGAGCTTTAAATGAAAAATCCAAATTGTACTGAAACTCTGCCGAATTTTGAGAAAAATGAAAAGAAAAAAAACAAGAAAAAGGTTTTGTTTTCAAAAATAGTTGGTTTTATGTTATTTGGCTGAACTACGCCAGTTTGATTCTCACAGGGTGTGAGATACATAGGCAACCCCCATCGGGTCCAACTTCCCTTTTTGCAAATATAGCCCAAAAAGAACAAAATTCGTTTTACTGTAAATAAGTAAGGTGATGCCATTCTTGTCAAGAATAGTCGAATGTCCCTCAAAAGGGCGCCGGAAGGCTATTTTTGCAAGAACAGCCGCCTTTAGTCATTTTTCAAGGTTTTTGGACGGTTAGCCGATACAGCCTTAAAATCTTTGCTTTCAAAGTGCTGAAAGGCCGTATTGGCAAAGCCGGATATTTTTGTGAAAATTTTGAAAAAGAATGGTCGTTTTCCTAGAGTCAAAATGAGTCGTAGTTTTGTTTTAATTAAAATCACCTTAATAAATGTGCAGGATGAGCACAAATCAAAATAAACCTTTTTCAGTCTCTGAGGAGATCCTTTTGGAGCTACATACGTGGTGGCATGATTTGGGGGGCGACAGTAGGAAAGTTGTGACAAAAGCGTTGGGTGGTCTTATTGGGCTCTTGAAGGTTAAGCCGAGAAAGGACATAATTGAGGCCTTGATACCATTTTGGGACCCGGCACATAATGTATTCCACTTTGCTGATTTTGAGCTAACTCCTACACTGGAAGAGATAGCAAGATATGCCGGTTCCGAGGGGAATCTCCGAACTCGATACCCGGTGGAACCTAGAATAGTAACCCCTCACAAATTTTTGGACTTGTTAAGCATCACTTGGGATGTCAGAGACGGGAACTTGGCCAATGGATTCTGTACCTTCTACTTTCTGTACCGATGTTACGAGATTCCCCGTGGCTTTGAGACGCCCGATACTGGTCTTACTCACGCAGGAAATCAAGACAAGTGGGAAGCTCGGAGAGGGCTAGCTTTTATAACGGCGTTCCTGGGTATTTTGGTTTGCCCCAGAAAAGAAGGGAATATAGATTTGGGACTCGTGGGGATAACTGACTTTATGATGAAAAAGGAAAATGGGACCATAATGTCGTTGATCCTGCCAGAAATTTACCGAGCCCTGACCTTTTGCCGAGAAGGAGAAAAGCTCTTTGTAGGGTGCAATATGTTGTTACAACTATGGATGGTAGAACATATTTGCCACCATCCTAAATATTTGAATTGTGGTATGACTGGCCTCAAGTGCATTGAAAAACAAGAAAAGCGGGTAGAGGGTTATGAGTTCCCGGAGGGTACAAAAGCATGGCATGCTCACTTGAAATCCTTGACTGCAAACAAAATCGAATGGACATTCAGGTGGCTGTCAGTCGGAGAATTAATCTATATGTCGACTGAGGAGTGTTTTCTGTTGTTGATGGGTCTTCAGAGTTTCCAGCCTTATGCTCTGCACAGAGTCCTATGTCAGTTAGGCTGATACCAGACCATTCCACATGATGAAGACTTGAGTCGACAGGTCATTGAGTTAGAACCCAAAGTTGCCTTCCCAGAAGAAAAAGTGCATCGGATTTGGCATCAGTGTAGATTCTTAGGGTCTAAAACTCAAGTACAAGATCTATCTAGGGGAGAGGTGGAGCCTAGTTACACTGCTTGGTATGGTAAAAGATCCTGAGTTCATTCTGAGCATGAAAGGCCCGCAAAAAGGCCCATGTCCAACAGTTCACCGATGAAGCACATATGCAATGGGACTAGTTGACCAAAGAAAACGAGTACAGAGCTACTATAAGCAAGTTGAAAAGGCCAGTCATGGAGCTTCAGTTTGAAAATAGTTTGCAAGCCGCAGCCGATGAGGGTGAAAAGAGGAAGCTAGCCAAAGAAAATGAAGCCCTTCAAGCTCAAATTCGAGAGATAAAAATAACAGCCGAAAATCCCGCCAGGAGTGCGAGGGATGAAAAGCTTATAAAGAACCTTAGGAAGAAAGTGGATGATTACGATTTTGATTTGAACAAAGCGAAGAATGAATTGTCCAGGGCTCAAATACAATTGGCTAAGAATGTGGAAGAAACAGCACGCCTGGTTAGACAGTTAAATGAGTAATACGACAATAAAGTTGCGAGGTTAAAGAAAAGGGTCATCACTGTCGAGAACAAAATGATCAAACAAGCCAAGGATTTTAAAGTGGAAAGGAAAAAGTGTTATGATCATATGGCCCAGATGGAGGAAGAAGTGCAACATCTGTAAAATCAACATCTCCACGACACTCAGGTGTTAGAAGCCCATAATCGGCAGGTTAGGCATCTGCTTCAGGAGAAGGGTAGGATAAGAGAAAGGATCAGGGGCATTGTCGATTATATTGTTGTGAAGTGCCAAGCATGTGAGGATATGACCCGCACCACTTTCTTTGCGGAGGTAATGACATTTGTTCGACAAATCATGAGTGATTTAGAGAGGATCCAAGGGGATCTTGCAGTTAGGCCCGCGGCGAGGCCGAATGATGCCCCACGGGCTCTAGGAGTTTTTGAGGCATTAATGTATTCGTGATCTTTGCTTGAGTCTGTACTTTCTTGCTTTTGAAGTCTGTCAGTTATGTTCGAGTCTGTTAGTTATTTGAGTCTGTATTTTCATCTTGTCGGAGTCTATTAGTTGTTTTTGAGTCTTGAGTTTTTCGAGTCGTTGTAATCAAGTATTTGCTTTATGAAAAAAATTGAAAATCCCAAAATATTTTTGTTATTAATTTTTCATTTATATCCCCCAAGAACTACGCTTGGTCTGATTCATGCGGGATCATGATACGTAGGCAATCTCCATAGGATTCGATCGTAACCAAATAAAAAAGAGAGGAAAAAGAAAGGCAAAGAAAAAAAAAGGAAAAGCAAGAGAGGCAAAGAAAAGAAAAAGAGAGAAAATAAGAAACCGAGAGAAAGAAACAATAGCAAAACAAGAGAGGCAAATGAGAGAATAAAAACAAAGAGAAAGCAAAGGCAAGAATGAAAAAAAAAAAAAAGAGGGACAAAAAAGAAGTTGCAAACGAAAAAGCCGAGATGATGTAAGCAATCGAGCAAATGCATAATAGAAACGGTTAACGGCTTAGGTGTATTCATTCCCCAAATGTGCAGTTACCAATCTGTTAAAGACCTAATAGCTAACAAGGTTGTTGTTGATGTTGAGTTCAGGCAGGTGGTTAGTTGATTGGCATTCTGGCAACTCACTCCTACAACACCCGCTCAAAAGACAAGCTGAACATGACCAACCAAGAACTAGAGGTGAGTATTATCGACCTGTCAAAAGAGGTGGAAGAACTGGATGTTAATGCGATGAAAGAAGAGATGTATAAGCTGAAGCAGAAAATGGCTGAAATGTACCAGGCCTGGTCAAAGGGGCATCCAGCACCGGTTTATCCTGCCAACCCTGCTTATATCCCACCATTGGCTCAACCTCAGGATCCTCCTACTGTGAATTCATCCCCAGCCTTTCCCACCTAACAATAATACTATGGAACCACTTCTCATACTTCCTAAGCTCCACCACCCAATAAGTCACATACCCTCCTCCACCAATCACTCCCATCTTTATGGCACCTCCACCTGCCGCATTACAATGATCTTCCAGTGAGCCTCTATTCCAGACACATGACAACTGGTATTACCCTCCCGAGCCCACCTTCAAAGTTCCAGAGCCATATTCTTACACCCCTCATCTTGACACCTTTCTGATCACCTTACTATAACCAGCCTCGACCCCACCACCAAACTTACCCCCACACTCCATATAGCCCGCCACAATACTACTACCCACCGCCAGATCCCCACTTCTCCATCCATCATGCTCAGACATACACTCAACCTCCCGCCTACGTGCAATGGCATGCGCCAAGCCCACATAATCCCTACCCAACTCCACAAATTGCCTATCCACCCCCAAGAGCCTACAAAAATCCACCTGGAACAAGTTTTCGGCCCAATCATGCCCTCAAGAATAAGAGATTGCAGAGGAAAAAGACTTTCACTCCATTGGGAGAATCTTATACTAGTTTATTCCACAGGTTGAAATAGTTGGGTATGTTGAATCCAGTTGAGCCAAAACTACCAAATCCTCCCCCGAGGAATCTTGATCACTCGATGAGTTGCGAATATTGTTTAGGTGCTCCGGTGCATGACACAAAGAAATGTTGACATTTGAAGACAGCTATTCAAGAGCTCATCGATACCAATCGGATCGAGGTCCAAGCCCTAGAGGCACCTAATATCAATCAAAATTCATTGCTTGCCCATCAAGAGACCCATATGATCGAGTTGATACACAGAGGGGGGAGCCTAAGAAACCCTCGCAGACTGTAATGATGATCAGGTCCAATAAAGTCAGGCCGAGTGAAAAGTCAACTAGTGGAAAGTCGTTGATCAAGTTGAAGAAAACAGATAGTAAACCAGTTGTGGTAGTTTAGAAGCAGTCCTCGAGCAGAGTTGCAGTGAAACAAGAAGAAGCAAAAGTGGTGGTGCCAAGGGCAGCTAACAAACCCGTTGTAGTAGTGGAAGGTGCTCGTACAGAGCCTGTTATTATCAAACCAGTGACTCATATACCAATAGTCAACAGCAAGGCCGTCCCTTGGAATTATGGCCGAAGGACAGTGATTTACAAAGGGAAAGAGGTTAAAGAAGAAGTTTGTGAGACCCATGGTCTGACTCTCTCGGGGAGATGCTTTGCCCCCGAGGAGTTAAGAAAAGCCAAAACCTCCAAAGATAACCCTGTGTCAGTGAAGAAAGCTGTGACCGAAGAAGAAGCGGAAGAGTTCTTGAGGAAGATGAAGGTGCAGGACTATTCTATTGTAGAGAAGTTGAGGAGGACCCCTGCTCAAATCTCATTACTCTCATTTTTAATCCATTCAGACGAGCATCGCCGGGCATTGAGGAAAATCTTGAACGAGGCCCACATCCCTGACAAGATCTCTGTAAACCATCTGGAAAAGATAGCAAACAAGATTTTTGAGGTAAGCAGAGTCACTTTTTCTGACGATGAATTGCCCATGGAGGGTACTGAGCATAATAGAGCCCTTTATCTTACGGTGAAGTGCGAAGATTCTGTGGTAATTGATAATGGGTCCAGCGCAAACATTTGCCCCCTCTCCACACTAGACAAATTGAAAGTGGACAATAAAAGAATTCACGAGAATAGTATTTGCATTCGGGGGTTCGAGGGTGGAGGGAAGGATTCGATCGGGGACATAGTGCTGGATGTGGCGGTTTCTTACAATCTGTTGTTGGGTCGACCCTGAATTCATGCCGCCAAGGAATTGCCGTCTACCCTACACCAGATGGTAAAATTTGAATAGGACATACAGGAAGTTGTGGTGCACGGAAAGGATAATCTGTGTGCCCTGAGTGATGTCGTTGTACCTTTAATCGAAGCTAAAGACGATAAGGGTCCGTGGGTCTATCAGGTCTTTAACACAGTATCAGTTGAGAAGATCCCAGAGGGGAAAAGCATTCTGGTTCCTAAAGTAACGGTTGCATCAGTCATGGAGGCTTCGGAGATGTTGAAGAATGGCTTCGTACCTGGCAAGGGTTTGGGTGCTTCTCTGCAAGGCATCATATAGCCAGTGTCTCTTCCTAAAAACTTGGATACTTTTGGTTTGGGGTTCAGGCCTACAGTTGTAGACATAAGGCGAGCTAGAAAGTTGAAACAGAGAGCATGGGTTCTTCCAAAGCTTGTCCCACATCTCTCCTGATCCTTTGTCAGGCCTGGTACTAAGAAGCGCCCAGTAACAACAATGTTCGGTTCTATGGTTGGTCCTGATAGGGAGTTTCTTGAAGGGTTTGAAAATTTGTTCGGCGAGGTGAATATGGTGGAAGCTGGAGAGGGATCGAGCAAGGCAGATGTGCAATTTGTGGGGGCTCTGTGCAAAGATCAACAATTGGGAAGCTACTCCTCTTCCTACTCGGAGGGAGTCTTGGTAGTCGGCTTTGATTTTTCTTTCAGTTTAATGTGGATTATTTCCAAGGTTGTAATTCAGATTCTATGTTCTATCCGTTTGGATGAGTTAAAACTTGTTATATTAAAATTTCAATAAAATGCAATTTCCTTTCTTTTTCATTCCTGATAGTTTTTGTTTTTGTTTTTTTTTCTTTTCTTTCTTGTACAGTCCTTTTTATGTTGGTTTCAATGACATGACATGCATGAGGAATCTCCTGCCCAGTCTTAAGTGCCAAACTAATTCTGAAATAATAATACAAGAAATTGAGTGTGATGATGAAGTGGAATATGATGATGATGATGAGGCTTTTGAAGAGATCAGTAAAGAATTAAGCCATTTTTGAAGAAAAATCCAAACCTAACCTGAATGATACAGAAGCAATCAACTTAGGGGATCAAGATAATGTCCGGGAAACTAAAATAAGCGTCCATCTTGAACCACAGTTCAAAGAGGATATAATTAAAGAACCGTTCGAGTACAAAGATATTTTTGCATGGTCATATGACGACATGCTGGGTCTAAGCACTGACTTGGCAGTTCATAAATTGCCCACTGACCCGACATTTCCCCCTGTCAAGCAGAAGCTAAGGAAATTTAAAACTGATATGATTGTGAAAATCAAAGAAGAGGTCACCAAGTAGTTTGACGCAAAAGTCATTCGGGTCACACGGTATCCCACCAGGGTGTGCGTTGATTGTGAGCACGTGATTTTTACCCCAAGTAAAAGAATTCCAAAATCAAAATAAATAACTTTTAGATACAATATTTGTGACTCGTGTGAAATACCAGGGTTGGTTAATTGGGAATGAAGATAAAAAGGGAATTAATTAGGAAAATGTCACAAAAATGGTAGAACAAATACTAGGAAAATTGAAAA
>MDKF010501322.1:0-41532 GCA_026770625.1 Nicotiana glauca | reverse complement strand
AGCTTAATACTTGGGTTTTATTTGCAACGTCCGCAGAATCCTATTTAGAGGATATACATTGGGCGTGATCAAACACCCTATAAACAAATAATGATTTTTGAAAACTCAAATTCGAAATTCTCTAAATCTCCCATAGCTATCCGAATTCCCATTTAGTTATTGCATAATTGGGATTTTGGACATAATTGTCTTTGTTGCAGAAGAATTGTAGAAGATTTAGTCGTTTTTGATTTATGAAATCAGAAAAAAGGTTGAAACAGAGTGTATCGCAAAAATAGGGTATGAAAATTTTGAAATGAAGCCGATGATAATTATGAATGTGCGTGATTTGCATTGTAGAAGATCTGAAAGAATATTTAATTTCCCAATTTTAGCGCGCCTAAATAAAGAATCCTACAACTACAATGATTCCTTATATAATGCGCTATCTATATTTTGTAGAAATACTATTAGCATGAATGGTAATATGTAAACTATGAACACATTTGGTAATATAGTTTCTTATATAGTATAGGGGCGAAAATTTTACATATTCAAATGATTAGAACTTTTGAGGTCCAAAGAACTGAAATTAAATGCTGGAAATAACATCAGGCAGCCACTTTTAAGTATGTTATTTAATATATACACACAATTTATAACATACTTAAAAATTAGTTAATTATAAAACTTCATGATACGGTTTCCTCAAGGTTCAAACTTCAAGACAATGTGTCCTAAAGTTCAAAAATTGTTTCCAGAAATTTGAATCTTATATCCTGAATTTTAAATTAGCAGTGTCTGAATTACAAATTAGCAGATCAAAAATTAAGAACACTAAGCCTTGAATTAAATTCAGGACTAGCCATACTAGCATCTAAAAAATTCGGCATATTTAGTCGTCAAGTTTGATTAAATTGAATAATCTTAAAATTCATTGTAAAGTGTAAATATATTAGCAGAATTTAAAGTGGCTGCCCATGCACCTCGCCGAGTAAATGGAGCATTTCATTAGTAAAGGCCCGTGATTCCTTAGATTTTTAGGCTGCAATAAATACCTAGTACTACATAGGTTAGGTTAGGTTAGATTGAGGGAGAGTTTGGTTCACACACCATTTAAATGAAGATTATAATGCAATACAGTACGAAATAATATAGTGATTATTATGTAAAAAACAATAATTAATACATTGTTATGTGAGAATTTTTTTATCTTTAGTTATTTTATTCAAGTACTTAAACTACTACACTGGTAGAAGGGGAAAAAAACTAAGCTGTATCAACTCAATTATTAATAAAGAAATGAAATTTGGACCTTACTCTAACAACAAAAGCTAGCTAAAAAAGTGAGTATTTGCCAAAATTTGCACCTACTAGCACCATAGCTGAAGACGGACATGGAGCAATTTTTGCCAAAATATTGGAGGTCTATCTTTTACCTTTGGTTCCATATTTATTTTCCATATCCGTGTTGTGTTTTAGTATTTGTTTCGTAACATCATATAAAAGTTCAATTATCCTTCCGCGACAAATATGGGACTCAACAATTACACAGCTCCATATAATCTCACTTAATGGGGTCTGGGGAGGGTAGTGTATACGCAGACCTTACCCCTACCCTATGGTAGAGAGGCTGTTTTCAAATAGACCCCCGGCATACTTCCCTAGTAGAACTTCCCACATTGCTCTTGGGTAGACTCGAACTCACAACATCTTATTTGTCCGACCTCTCACATGCCCAAATGACATTGTGAACTGGGTGGTGGTGAAACCTAATGACCAACAGAAAAATATGTAAAATTTGGGCAAACATTTGTTCAATTTAAAACAGGATGAAAACTTTCTTTAGAAACAAAGCACGTTAAATGCTTAGTTACGTGGCTGGCCCCCCATAAGAATAGATACAGCATTTATTTTATCGCTCATGAATTTCAGCAGTAAAGCTCATTTTCACATTATTTTACATTAACATAACGCCCGTACAAATTTATATGTTTCTTCAGTTATGGCAATTTATACAGATATGGCAAAGGAAGGCCATTTCTTCTTGCTTGAGCAAACATAGAAACCCCTATACGATCTAGTTTCTAGCTAAATTTCTATCCTCTTTGCTTTTTTATCTTTCATTTTTTGTTTGTTTCTTTAAACATTTTTGTGTTTTCCTTGTCCTTGCTGTAACGATATAGGACCCGGCAAAAAGTAGGAATACTGAAATTTCCTGAGTTTTAACATTTACAAATGTGTAAAAATAATATATACTATCAAATCATCTAAATGATAATAAGAAATGATTGTTCATAATAAGTGAGATTAATAACCAAAAATAAACCAAATAACTTATTACTGAATAGGCGAAAAACATAGATTACATATTGACCAAGTCAACGTAAAGGAAGCCTTTGGAGTCTGTCATGTGTCATCAATAGGATACAATGACCTGACCTCAAAGGATCGGCGTCACAAGAAGATACGCATCGTCGACGAGGTCGAATATTCCAGTAAAGATTACTATTCGTTAGAGAATATTCCAGTGAATATTCTTTCCAGCTTTACTATCTAGGATTTTGTGACTCATGCACCTTTATAAATAGAAAGATATGTAGTTATAGATAGAATTTGGACACCTTTTGAAAAGAACAACACATTAATGTTCTCTGCATATTCTCCCTTTATCATATGCATACACCTTTTTACATCTTTATCTATCTTTTCTTCCCGATACAAGAATGATCCGAATATCAAAAAGTCTTATCATTATCCATCATTGTCAGAAGAATTATTGGAGAATCCTACCCTTTATCAGATGACTCCTATTTATTTATTTAAATATCGTTTATTGTTATTTTGTTATCTTCCATATTCTTGAATCATTCATTATATCATTATTGGTATCATTTATTGCTAGTCAACAATACACGCGGCACATTTTCTATAAATACCCTCGATCTATCCTTTGGATATTACTATTGGCTAAGATCAACCCTATTCATTATAAATTTGATTGTGTAAGCCTAGAATTAAATTTCTGGGTCACACAGTTTGGGTCGGTCTGTGAAAGTCAAGTTTTTAGTTTCCATTGGATCTATCATTCATGTGGCTCGCTAATCTAACTAACTGCAAAAGATTATCTATTTTCTCTATATATACAAAAAACCCATGGCATGTAACCAAGGAAATGGAACGAAAGCGACGGACAATGTCCTACTCAACCTCATGAGTGCCTTCAACAAAGAGTTTGACACCCAAGATGAGGAAGCGACTCCCACGTCCTCTCATAGGCGAGGGAAGTCGTTTGTACCTTTCTGCAGTACAACCAAACCAAATGGTAAATGAGCCTCTACGTCCATGGGAGAAAGGGCACCCCACGCTGTAAAAAAACTCCTCGAAACGTGGTTGACTGACACTCTAGTCAGCGATCAATAAATATTCCACGTGCACGACCACTTGAACCACAAGAGTCCATGCAGCACAACACATGAATGAATAGGATGACAACAGAACCCTCTAACTTCAGGTAACGCTCACATAATTACTAATAGTGCAGGTGATAGCATCCTTGCCATCATGCTGAAAAGAATGGAAGAAATGGAAAACGAGAATAAATCACTCAAGGAACAAATGAAAAAGCATCGAGAACGGGTAGATAAAATACCAAGTGACCCAAAATTATTATCAAAAAGGGACGTCGGTAGGTTCATGGAACAATCATACAATGAAGAAACAACTCCACGTATCATACCAAAGACCTTCAACATGCTCCCATATCTCAGAATATATGACGAGACGACCTATCCCGAAGATCATGTGACTCACTACGTTACCGTCGTGAATAGAAACGACCTCACCAAACAATAGGTGTCCTCTATCTTGTTGAAAAAATTCGGTGAAACTCTCACTGGAGGGGCATTGACTTGGCACAGCTGCCAGCTCATTGCATAGAAATATTTGAAGAGATGGCCGATAAATTCATAATGGTTCATGTCGGGTCCAAGAAAGCTGAAACAAGGGCGACCGACATCTTCGCTATCAAACAATCCCCGGGAGAGGGACTGAGGGACTTTCTCGCTCAATTCAACATGGTAAAAATGACCTTACCAAACTTCTCTGAAGGGATGGTCGTGGCAGCCTTTCAGAATGGGTTGAGTAGAGAGGGTTCGAGGGCGACCATAAAGCTATTGAGTCGATTAATGAAGTGTCCACCGACCACTTAGGACAAAATCCACAATGCCTACTATGCCGAGGTCATGGAAGATGACGACGACCTCAACGGTCCAACTCGATGACTCACCTCGGTATAATCCGAATCCATGAAGGAATGCATGGTTCAATACAAGAAGAGACTGTCTAGTATCACGGTCAGGTAGGGAAAGACATCAACCCTATGTTAGGGCAGTCGTCTACTCCTTTCGTTACAAAGATGGACCCCAAGGTCGAGATCATGCACCAACAGGAACAATCGAGGTATGCCTCCCTTACTATATGCTCACAACTTTTGTGTGTCAGCTACATAAGTAGTCAATGCTCTTGAGAAGCTCGGAATGAAGGTAAATTGGCCACCAAAGATGAGGCCCGAAATGAGTACCAAGAAGTCTGACGCCCTCTACAACTTCCAAAAAGAATGTGGACACAAAATGGAAGAGTGCATCGCTCTAAGTCTAGAAGTAGCAAACTTGCTGCATCAATGACATCTCAAAAAATTGCTCAGCGACAAAGGCAGGAACACTTTAACAAGGGGTCGAGGATGCCTAGGCCCACCAAAGACGCCTTCGCCAGCTTGCACCATCAACATGATTATTGGTGGCAGCGGCGACGTCACTATCAACAACATCAAATTCACGGCCACCAACAAACTTAAAAAATTGATCACCCACAAACGGTTTGACATACTCGAAGAATGCATCATATTCGATGAGTCAAATGCCAATATTTTGACTTTCCCCCACAAAAATACACTTGTCATTACTTTATAAATTTTAGATATTGATATTAGGAGAATTATGATAGATAATGGAAATGGGGTGTGTATCGTCCATCCCTGTCCTCGCTAATATTATGCTGACCGACTTTAATAATATAGTTAAATAGACTTCGAGAGAGATTTCACTCCCTATCCTCACCGTTGGGGTGACTCTGGAAACAATATTCCATATCATGGATCAAGACACTGCATATAATGCCATTGTGGGACTATATATATATAAGGATACACTTTTTGAGAGCCGTCCCCTATAGCCTATACTAAGTGATCAAATTCCCAACACCGTGGGGAATATTCAGCATACGAGGGGAATAATGTACATCCCATTACTATTATCAAATCGCCATGGATGCTACGATAACTCAACAAAAGAAAGAAAAGAACATAGCAATTAACGTGGTCGAGGTCACCACATGTCAAGGCCAAATAAGTCATGATGGACCTAGAGATGTTCAAAGCCGCAGTATAACCATAGAAGACCTCGATCCCATCCAGCTAGATCATAACAACCCTAGCAAAAAGGCCTATATCGGCTACAATCTCCAAAACCTAGGTAAATTTGGTCAATTTTTAATAACTAAAGCAAATTTAATTACCTTTAGCCATGCAGATATGCCAGGCATCCCCACAAAAATTTCCACACACAAGCTGAACGTCGACCCCTACTACCCAATAAGGTATATTAGATGGAAGTTCAACCCCACGATTAACAGTGCCATCCACGAAGAAGTAGAAAAGTTATTAGCCAATGACTCTATTAGGGATTCAAAGTACCCTAGGTGGATCATCAATGTCAAAAAGAAAGATAAGAAATAGAGAATGTGTGTGGACTTCACCGACTTGAACAAAGCATGCCCAAAAGATTCATTCATGTTGCCACACATCAACCAACTCATCGATGCAACATCAAGACACAAGTTGTTAAGTTTTCTGGATGCCTACTCAGGCTACAACCAAATACTTATGGAGGAAGAAGACCAAGAGAATACTAAGTTCATCACCTATAGGGGAATGTATTATTATAAGGTCATGCCATTCAGGTTGAAAAATGCAGGGGTAACCTATCAAAGTTTGGTCACGAAGATGTTCATAGATCAGCTCGACAAAACTATAGAAGTATATATCAACGATGTGTTGGTAAAGTACATGAAGGGTGAGGATTATATCGACACATACAGGAAACATTCGACGTAATGAGAAAGTACGAGATTAAACTAAACCTCGAGAAATGAGCGTTTGGCGTAGCCACAGGAAAATTTTTGGGCTTCTTGGTATCACAATGAGGAATTGAGGTCAAACCAGATCAAATTAAGGCTATCGACATGATACCAGAACATTTGACCTCTAAGAAGCAAGTGTAGAGACTAACCGGTCGAATTGTCACCCTGTCCAGATTTATCTCGTAGTTGTCGGATAAGTGTCACATATTTTTCAACATATTCAAAAAGGATAACAACCTAGAGTGGACGCTCGAATTTGTATGAGCGTTGAAACAACTTAAGGAATGCATGTCTTCGCCACCCCTGCTCTTAAAGCCCGAGCTTGGGGAGTGCCTCATAGTTTACGCCTCCGTCTCAAAAGTAGTAGTAAATATAGTCCTAGTTCGAGAAAATAAAGGTATGCAATCCCCAATTTATTATATCACCTAAACACTTGTCGGCATCGATATGAGTTATCCTCACCTCGATAAACTAGCCCTGGCCCTGGTTGTAGCTTCATAAAAGCTTAGGCCATACTTCCAGTGTTACCCGACCTCGGTCATCACCAGTTTTTCTTTTAGAAGCATATTGCACAAACCCAAGCTATAAAGGAGGCTGGCCAAGTGGGCAATTGAATTAAGTGAGCCCTATATCACCTATCATCCTCGCACAACAATAAAATCACAGGTGCTCTTCAACTTCGTCGCATACTTTAGCGTAAAAGTAATGCTTGATTCTGAGAAAGAAACCACCCAAACGTCTCTCCAAATATAGGACCTTTGGGTCCTACATACCGATGGTGCGTCCAATGGTTGCGAGTCCGGACTAGGACTCATACTCGAGGTTCCAACTGGTGAAGCAGTTTGACAATTCATAAGATGCACATATATGATTAATAATGAGGCCGAGTATGAGGCCAGAATTGCAGGATTGAGACTAGCACTCAAATATAGGGCAAAGCGATTGAAGCTACATTGCGATTCTCAACTCGTCATCAACCAAGTTACTGGACTTTCCAAATCAAAGAGCGGAGATTGCAGAAGTATCACACCGAGATCTACAAATTGATGCCTAGTTTCGACGAATGACAACTCGACTAAATTTTACGACCTCAGAACATTGAAGCAGATGGCCTCGCCAAATTAGCCGATGCCATCAAAATTATAACTCTCAGTTAGGAACATATTTCATCTCCTCAGCTCTGCGTTGGACCACATAGAGGTAAAATCTGTAAGCTTAGCTTTGGATTGGCGCAAGTGTATTATAAACTATTTGCAGGATGACACCCTCCCAAACGGCAAAATACAGGTCGCTAAGTACAGTCTCCTTCATAGCGGCTTATATAAGAGAATGTACGTCAGCCCTTTGGCAAAATGCTTAGGCCCAAACCAAACCCAACATGCTCTTTAGGAGGTACATGAAGGCCATTGTGTCTCTCACTTCGGTGACCGAGCGCTTGTTATGTGCCTCATACGGGCTGGATATTAATTGCCCACTATTAAGAAGGATGCCCTAGAATTTATGAAGAAATGTGAGCAGTGTCAAAAATAAGCCCCAATAATACACCAAGAGGGCGAACACCTCCACTTTGTGTCATGCCCCGAACTTGGGCATGGACGTAACACGACAGCCGATGCCTAACTATTGTGACCGAGCGAACCAACTGGCTAGTTGAATCAACATGTAATATCATAATAAACTAATACATGTTGATACACTGAAAGTCTGAATGATATAAATTAAGGTGCGAAAACACTAACATAAGTCTGAAGTATATCTGTAGACAACATTGCTTAACATGAAAATCCTGTGACGCTGTCTAACTTTTATTCTAGTCTATTAAGCCTCTAATGAAATATTGAAAACACTGATTGTCTATAAATACAAAAAGACTGTAAAGTAATGATAATGCCCCAAAAGAACTAGGGTTCACCAAGTAACCGGTACGAGAATCCTAGCGCTCTGAACTGTCAACTTGTAAATTATTACATGTATTGTGAGATGCAGGCCCCGGGCGAAAGGGACGTCAATACATTTGAATTGCATAGTATGTAAAATAACTAAAAGAAAACCATATATGTTGGAGTTGAAACTAAAATAATAAATTGCTGGAATTGAAATTGAAATGTTAATTGATAACTGGTAACTAAAACGATAACTGATATGATAAACTGTTGGAACTGAAAATGAAATGATAACTGATAACTGATAAAGGAAGTACAAATATGAATAGTCCCTTTTTCCGAATGATGAATAACCTGTTTATCTTAATGAATTACGGCCTCAGGCCTAATATATATGTGCACAAGCTATGGCCTCAGGCCCAAGTATACGTATACATAACTATGACCTCGAGCCCAAAAATGCATAAAACATCAATTACGACCTCACGCTCAAAAATGCATAAAGCACCAACTACGGCCTCGAAACTAAACACGCATAAAGCATAAACTACGACTCAGGCCCAAAGATGCATAAAGCATATAAACTACTGCCTTAGACACAAAAACAGTTGTTCAACATTCAAGGATTTAAATTTAGGAAATGAGAATCATACTACAATATGTGATGCTAAAATACTGAATCATATTGAAATACATAATACTGAAATACTGAATAAGTCTAAGACGTATTCTTGAACTGATTATGAAAACTGAAACTTCAAATGTTTATGACATGCTGAGTAATCTAGACTGAGACTCATGGGCATCAAACCCAAGTCTATATTGATTACGCACTAATCTCACAACGTTTAGAATAAAAGTCGTGAATGAGTTATGAAGTTGGATAATAGAAGTTCTGTAACTATTCAAGGAACTAGGCTTAACTATATTTCTGAGGCAATTAGTAACGTCGTAGAAGAAATGTAGTGTAGGGAGAATCATTAACATTCCCAAACATAAAGAGTTAGACTCACATACCTTAACTTCATGTTCTTGATCATAATGACAACGTTTTCCAACCCTTTCAATTGTAATCTATAGCAATACAACTCAAAGAGATTCCATATTAGCAATAATACTCATGTTTTGGTCACTAAGGCATTTTATCAAACACTTGGTGGGTATAGATTTCCATATCCCTCATTAATGGCATTTCCACACCCAACAACCCATTCTATCGCTCCTAGCTAATTCTAAAAATATCAAATTATTATAATCAATATCATTTTTCATTACCAATAAGATAAATAATGCCCTTAATCAATAATCAAAAATCAACAACCCACCTATAATCGTCATACTCTTCTGTCAAACCCATCAACTCATATCTCATGAACATAGCATTAATCCAATGCTATACTCAATTAGAGTGTGAAGATATTGCTTTTTTGAAGTTCAATCCTCTTGAATTCGAGTTATAGGGTTTCTTTTCTCAACCATGATGTCCCAATCAAATATCTAATGATTTGGGGGGTTTACCCATGTTAATAAGGTGTTGGAAAATTGAAATTAACTTAGAATCACCATTGGAACTTACCTTAGACGATGAGGGGCCTTGGAGGAATCAGGTTATTAAGAGCTTCCCATTCTAAAGCAAGTTTTTATATTTTGGGGTATGGGGGATGAAGTAGGGCTTTAAAAATGACCCCCGAGTGCGCTCCCGTGCACCTAAAGGCCCAACCGCACACATGGACGTGCAACAAGGCAGCAGCACTACCACAAGTACGCGGTCGCGCACGAGACCATCCGGGCACGCATACTATGCATTGTACAGTAAAATGCACATAACATTTTGCTAAAAAATCCGTTCAGGCTCCAAAATATATCGTTGGAAATATATTTCAAAAGGTTACAACATTTATGTTTTATGTTTTCCCAAATGCATAACGTAATTTTACTAAATCTTTCTAGAAGATAGACCTTCCATAAACTTAGTCGATTTTATTGAATCTTATGCACCTCACTCTCCGTCTTCATTCCAAAACAACTATTTTCACCCATACTCATCCCGATAGGACTTCATATGTCTAAGATTTCACATTAATATTCATTTAACATGTCCACATCTAGTCTGAATTTACGGAGTGTTACACTTTGTCACCTCTTCATGGACATTTATTAAACGGGAAATGGATATCGTGGGACCACTTTCGCCAGGACAAGGTAATGTAAAATTCCTTTTAGTTTTGACTGACTTTTTTTCTATATGGGTGGAAGCAGGAGCGTTCTCCTAAATTCACGAGCAAGAGGTAATCGTCTTCATGTGGATAAACAACATCTGTCGATTCGGCCTGTCTAAATAGATAAGATGTGACGACAGACCCCAATTAACATGAAGAAAATCCACAGAGTTCCTCAAAAAATATCGCATCAAAGGGATAATTTCAACTCCTTACCACCCGGACGACAACGAGTAGACAGATTCCTCCAACAAATATATCTTAAACATCATGATGAAGAAACTCGAAGAGGCCAAGGGACTATGGCCAGAAATAATTCCAGAAGTATTATGCGCACACAGAACAACCCCAAAAGCGAGCACAAAAGAAACACCTTATTCTCTAGTATGAAAAATGGAAGCATTCATGGGTATCGAAGTCGGAGAACCCAGCCTGAAATACTCCCATGAAAGAGGCACCAGAATTGACGAGAAGAGGAGGTAAGACCTTGACAAGGTCGAAAAGCGATGAGATATGGCATACATAAGAATGGTCGCATAGAAATAGCAATAGAACACTACTCCAATAGAAAGGCAAATGTGAGATTGCTCAAGATCGGGGTCTACGTGCTCAAAGCCAAAACCGAAGCATGAAAAGATCCACGAGAGGGAAAATTAGTAAACTACTGAGACGGACCATACAAAATCATAGGCAAAGTGCACAAGGGTTTATTCCAACTGAAAAATATGGAAGGCAAGCTCCTACCAAACAATTGTAATATCAGCCACCTCAAGTACTTCAACTTCTGAAAAATAAGAAATGCCCCATAAGTCGTACTCTTTTTTCCTCACTTGAATTTTGTCCTAATAGGGTTTTCTCATGGAGTTTTTTAAAGAGAAGATGAGTGGGATACTTCAGGTTGGAGTATACGAGAGCAAACATGCTTTTCATTGTCCGACTCGTCAAGAATCTCCAAGTCGAACAATGAAGGCACTAGACATACTGGGACTGGGACTGGGACTGGGACTAGGATGCCATTTGGCACCCAAAACTTGTATTTTTCTCTAAAAGTTGCCTCAGGGAGAAACGATGATAATCAAAGTAAATTAGATACATGTCCATGGAAACTGCTCTCCTGAAAAGGTAAGATCGACCAACTCGAACAACTTCTATTGGCCAGCGGCCACAAGCTAATCATATGTAATGTCATCGGTGGCTTCCCAGCCATGCCCCATGACCCCTTGGACGTACCCTATGGCGTACTGGCAAGCCTCCCAACGCCTAGAGCCATGGACGTCCCCGTGGTTTTGTCCAAGCCAAGTAACAAGCGCGCATGTGTATATATTTCCCCACCGAGATCCCTTATCAGAGCCCAGCCACCGGTAGATGCCAACAGCATTGCACACGCAGACTTTGATGCTAAAGACAAGGTTGTTGCCAACGGACCAGATTCTACCTTGTAGGAATCTAAGTCCTTTTCATTGTGAATATAAAGTAGTTTTATTTCATGTATTTCCATTATGCATCTCTAGCTTAGTTAGGTCGAGTCATGTAACTTTGGTTTTATTTTTTAGGCACTATTAGGGGGATCAAGCAAGCAAATAATTCTCTATACTGGTGTCTCTCCCTTTCGACACCGTATTGATTTCATGTAATTGCTTTCATTAATGCAATCAAGTTTTCTTGCATTCTCAATTCCCTTTTATGTTCTTTAATTGCTCTTGACCTTGGTTTTCCCATATGACACTAACAATCTCGTCTAGCATACGGAGGGGACCCTAGTTGGCGGATAGTGATTGCACAAATATCAATTGATTAGCCTTACGTCGCCCTTCTAAGGAATCTTAGGAAGGTACCACGTAGCAGTAAGTTCAACCAGATCGAATGACTCATATTAGCCATCGACTACGACTTAATGAAAGTAAATTCGACCTGCTCGAACAACTCCTATTGGCCCACGGCCACAACCTAATCATAAGTATGTTCGACTAGCTCGAACGACTCCTATTAGCCCTCGCCTACGACTTAAACGAAAAGGTAAGTTCGACTAGCTCGAATGAATGCTATCAACCCTCGGCCACGACTTAAACGAAAAGGTATGTTTGACCATCTCGAACTACACCTATCGGCCCTCAGCCACAACATAAATGAAAAGGTACATTTGACCAGCTCGAACCATACCTATCGATCCTCTGCCACAACTTAAATGAAAAGGTACTTTCGACCAGATTGAACAACACTTATTGGACCTCGGGCTCGACCTAACTCAATGGTATGTTCGACCCATTTGTACAATACTTATCGGCCTCCGTCCTTAATTCGAGTAGAAAATAATAGTGAAGAAAATATAGAAGCAAAACACAAGTACAAAAACAAGAACGCACAAAGGCAAAGGCACACATGAAACTAGAACGAACCTTTGTATTCATAGAAAAAGTTTTTACAAAGGTGTTCGAAGATGCCAACAAAAGGTACAGTACAAAAGTTGAACAAAAATAAAATAGATAAACATTCAATGGTTGTCGCCACCTTGATCTTCACCATACTCTCCTTCCTCGCCTCCATTGTAAGCAAAGTCATACTAAGCGCTATCCAAAAACTGGTCCACGCCTCTCTTATCACCCTCCTCGAAATCAGGCTAAGGTATAGCGGGATCATAGTCGCAGGGAAGCCGAGCTTTGACTCGAGCCTCCTCATTGTCCACCTCAAAGACAAAGCCCGTTTTGTTTATTTATTTACTTAAATGTTCTTTATTGTTATTTATTGCTATTTTTCATATTCTTGAATTATTCATTACACTGTTATTGCTATCATTTATTGCTAGTCAACAGTACATGCGGGACATTTTCTAAAAATACACTCGGTGTATCATTTGAATATTGTTATTGGCTAAGATTAACCCTATTTCATAATAATTTTGTTTGTATAAGTTCTAAATTTTTGGGTACAACTACTGCAGTCTAAAAGACTAAGATATCTAGTTTAATTTTTTTTACTCTATCAATATTTATAATTTAAAATCCAAATTCTAAATTAATAAATTCTTAGAAAGGAAAACATGAGTGGTATGTCCTTGACGTGGGGAATCACTAAGCAACTGTATCTCTACCCAAATATACGTAGTTATGATTGGTCTTTCGATAACTTTTATGAACTGATATTTTTTTCTTTTGGATCAAGTTTTGTAAACTAATTTGATTGAAGGCGCTGTCGAACAAAAATGGTGTGCAATACAAGACTAACAAGACCTAACAAAAATTTTGAATCTCCTTAACACTTCTAAAAATTCGGGTTTTAGCGACCTCAAAAGCGACCAACGTTGGTATGTTTATGTAAAATACAGGCCAAAACCCATCCAAACAGGCTTGATCTCTATTTTAGTGGTTGCTTTTGTATACCGACCAAAGTTGGTCGCAAAGGTAAAA
Organism: Nicotiana glauca; assembly: GCA_026770625.1. NCBI lineage: Eukaryota > Viridiplantae > Streptophyta > Magnoliopsida > Solanales > Solanaceae > Nicotiana > Nicotiana glauca. Next base: position 27,849 of record MDKF010501322.1, on the reverse strand, counting down.
GGGCCAACAGTGCAATTTATAGCACATACCGACCAACTTTGGTTGGTAACATATTTTAATAATTTAATTTTACTGACCGAAGTTGGTCGGTGTATGTAAATTACGTTATATTATTAATTATTAAAATTTAAAAATTAGCGACCAAAGTTGGTCGGTAAATTAAAAAATATATATTTTTTAAAATTTAAAATTTAACCAAAGTTGGTCGGTAAATGTGAAATCTGGGTAATCCTTGTTCATTAATCGACCAACTTTGGTCAGTAATTATTAAATTTTTTTAAAGATTAAGCGACCAACTTTGGTTGCTAATCAGAAGATTTTTTTTAAAAATTAAATATCGGCCAACTTTGGTCAGTTTCTGGGTTTTAATTTTGGTATAAAATGCCTGTTTTGGCAGCTACACCACCTGCCAGCATACCAAAATTCCTAAACAAGCATGCCAACAACAACAACAACAATACAATTCAATAAATACATTAACACTAACAAATTAAAGTTCAATAGAACTAAAAAATCCAAAACCAAGTTAATACTTATTACAACTAGTTCAGAACCGGTTCTATTTGTCTAGTTTAAAGTATATACATCAATGAGACTTTGGTACAACATCATCATCACCGTCTAATGAACTTTCATCTAGAAGACGGTGTCGAGAAGGATCTTGTGGAGGACGGGAATAATGACCATGGGGAGGACGGGAGGAACGATCACGGGGAGGATGGAAGGAACGCTCACATTCAGTTGAGCCTGTGGCGATGACTCACGAGACTCGGGCAACGAAAAAGCTCCAGTAGATAGGAGAGTTCTGATCTGAGCTTGCATTCCAAGGAACTGAGCATCTCTAACTCTTTCTCTTTCCTTGGACGCTTCTAGATCGGATGTGAGGTTTGTCACGGTCTCCCGCATAACGGAGAGGCTCTCCCCATAAAGTTGCTCACCTTGCGAGAAAGTCCCTATTCCTTGCATTCCACACTTATATAGATGGAACTTTTTAGTAGGAAGACCGTATACCTTCCCCCATTTTGGATCGACAACAGACTCCATCCATATTTTTTCAGCATCCTCGTCCAAAAGTTGGGTTGGCTCACCCAATTTACCAGTTGGCTGAGTGCGGATGAACTCCTCCACATTAGTTTGGTAGCGATCCTATACGAAAATTTAAATTGAATTAGTATTTCAAAATTTATATAAAAGTAAACTAAAATAATTAAATAAAAGTGAAAGCTTACATACACAGTCGAGATCCGATCATCGAACCACCTTTCTTGATCTGTCTCTTTCTTTTTCTTTATAATATGCATCTCCTTGAATAGCTCATCATGGTCATTGGATGCCCCAACTTCTTTTCCTCACAAATTAATTTAGTTAATAAACTGAATAGATATACTTTAAAAATTAAAATAATTTAAGAAATTACGTACTAATATTCTTTTTATTGTCCCTAGACTGACCGCATCTCCAGTGTGGAAGGAACATCCCTTCTCAGATGCGCGAGCTTTCTTTCCTTTTTCGCTCTTCTCCAAGAACTTTGCGGTAATCCATTGCCTTTGCAAATCTTCCTATAAATTTTGAAGTAACCAGTCAGGCTTCATGTTCTTCTTTCTAGCTTCGGAGAAAGAATGCGACAATCACTTGCGAGCTTTGTGATTAAAATTTGCAGCCACTTCCGAGCTATAGCGGTGTTCCCATACACACTTGCTCTGTATTTTGAATGATAAATATCAAACAAAAAATATCATAAATATAAATTATTAAACTACTTAAAAGAACATTTTTACCTTAAATTGATTGAAAATTTGCTCCTTCAGCGAGAATGGAAAATCAGACCAAGCCGTGCAAGGGCCATCTAAAGCTTTCTGATGGCTTTGGTGATTATCCTCGAAGTCTTATTACTCAGGATGAACCTACAATTTAACAACAAAAACACATTAATATCTTAGTAAAAACTTTACAAAACAATAAACACAAAAATAATAAATAACTCTTACCCATCACCCTCAGGGACTATGATGATCCTGCAATATTGATCATAATGCACCTCCTTGTCATCATCAACACCATCGTCTGAACCATGTACATCAGAGTCATGTGTGGACGGTGTAGGGGTCAGAGCTACTACCTCGCAGGCGATGGCCTGAAATAAATGGAGTCATTGATGAAGATGGTTGCGATCCTTGTAACTGCGACATAGCTGGATGAACCTCAAGTGGATGTGATACTGATGGATGTGACTTGAGTGGTTGTGATCCATGTGGATATGACATGGATGGATGCGATCCATGCGGTGCATATGGCGATCCACGTGGTTGTAAGGTAGTTGGACTGTATGTCGGACGTACAGTCCTATGGACCTGTGATGAAAGACCCTGTGTCTGCATGAAGGTATAGGGATCATGATGTTGTGGTAGCTCAGTATAATTGTGGGGTGGGTGATAAGACATAGGCATCTCTGTAGAGGGTGGAAAAGAGGGAGTATCATTAACTACCCCCCTCTTTTCCATCCTAGCCTTTCCTCGACCCCAAGAACTAGTAGGGTCATTATTACCTTGACCCTTGCCTGTCATCTGCATAATATAATACATATTTAGATTTAAACATATAAGAAACTAGCTATAAAACAATAGTTATTTAAAAAATCAACTTTTTAAAGCTCATCAACGTATTGTTCCTCATCCGAGAATTCTATGTCCTCACTTGTTTGAGCTTTATCAGTTGATTGTTCATCCTCATTTTCTATAATTGTTACTTCATTTATATCAACTTCTTCCTATATGTGTTTAGGATGTTCCAAATCATTTTCTAACTGCTCGTCCACTATTTGGTGAACACTGGAGATATCATTTTGATATGCAACATCTAACACATTCTCGACTTTCACCTTACCTACAAGCATAATTTTTATTACAACCCACCAATTGGACTTATTCCGCCGCAATAGATACGGAGCATAATACACTTGCCTAACATTATGTGCAACTATAAAAGGATCATAGCGATGATACTCCCTCGAATGATTAACCTCAACTATGTTGTATTAATTGTGTACTCTTGTACCTCTTGTTGGATTTGGGTTAAACCACTTGCATCTAAAGAGTATCAATTTCTTAAATGTAATGATCCGACTGGTCATTTTGAGCCCTAGCATGTTGTTCCGCAGTTTAAGGCCATGAGCAGCTTCATTTCAGGTATTATGACTTGTGTGCACAGTCAGAATTGAATTCCGGGAAGTTCGGAGTTGATTGGGAGCGAGAATTCTCATTTTGGAAACTTTAAGTTGAAAGAATGGACTAAGGTTGGATTTTTGAGTAAACAACCTCAGAATCAGGATTCAAAGGTTCCAACAGGTTCATATGATGATTTCGGACTTGGGCGTATGTCTGGACTGGGGTTTGGAAGACCCAGGAACGTTTCGGCGCCTATTGTGGAAGTTAGCATTTTAGAAGAATCTCATTAGTTTAGGTTGATGTGCATTTCAGTGTTATCAATGTCCGTTTGGGATTTCGATTCTGGGAATAGCTCCGTATGGAGGTTCTGGTATTGGGAGCGCATTCGGAAGTGAATTCGTTAGTCCGTGGGTCATTTTGGAGTAATTTGGCTAAGGATAGAAATTTGAAGGTTTTTGAGAAATTTGACCGGAAGTGGACTTTTTGATGTCGGGATCGGATTTTTATTCCGGAAGTTGGAGTAGGACCGTAATATCAAATATGACTTGTGTACAAAATTTGAGGTCAATCGGACATGATTTGATAGGTTTAAACATCGGAAGTAGAAGTTTGAAATTTTGAAGTTCATTAAACTTGAATTGGAGTGCGATTCATGGTTTTAATGTTGTTTGATGTGATTTGAGGCTTCGAGCAAGTCCATTTTATGTTAATAGACTTGTGCGGGTGTTTGGTTTGGGGTCCCGGGGGATCAAGTGAGATTCGGGATAGCTTCGGAGTGATTTGCTAAGAAATAGGATTGCCGGTACTGGTATGATCGAAATTGCGATGTTTTTGTCGCAAATGCGATCATCGCATTTGCGATATGGAGTTCGCAATTGTGAGCCTAGGCTTTTGAGGGGAAAGTTTGCATTTGCAAATGAGGGATCGCTTTTGCGAGGATGTCACCTTCGCATTTGCGAAGAATCTTATCGCAAATGCGACCAGGGCAGGGTTGGCTAGGCTTCGCATTTGCCTCGTTTCCCACTTGGCCTTAGGCAATTTTTGACAGCATTTGAGGAGGGGTTCCATCATCATCAAAGAGGTAAGTAATTTTTACACATCATAAGTTAAATACATGGATTATGGGTAGATTAACATGTGAGAATTAGGGAAAATCAATGGTTGTAGATGAAAAACATAGAATTTGATAAAAACAAGATTTAACCACGAAATTTGTTAGGGAATGGAGTAAAAATCATATATTTTTTATCCTTTGGTTATGGGTAATAATTTTATTCAAAAATTTTCGGAATCCGGGCACGTGAGCCCGGGGATGAATTTTAGGAACCTTGCATTTAAGGTTGAGAAATTGGTTTAATAATTAGACTATGAACTTTTGAGCACGTATTGACTAGTTCTTACCCTATTTGAATAGTTTTGGATCGTTCGTCTCTGAATTGGAGGTTTTAGTGCGTTCTTGAATCGGAATATAGGCTTTGGAGCGAGGTGAGTCTCCTCTCTAACCTTGTAAGAGGGAATTGTCCCCATAGGTAAAATAATCGGTTATGTGCTTCTATTTGTGGGGGCTATGTATGTACGAGGTGACGAGAGTCCGTGCGTAGCTACTATTATATATAAGTCCGGGTAGTCTAGGACCCAAAATCATGATATACTTGGAATATCTATAATCTTGTTGGCAGTTGAGTTGCTTAAATCCTATCAAATCGGTAAATGAATTTCTAAAAGGTTTAAACTTCATTTTTCTTAGATCGCTAAAAGAGAATTCGCCTTTTATTTGGATAAACATTCCCTGATAAATTCTTAATGAGATGTTTGAGCATGTATTTCTATGTGTACCTGCGTCACAAGTATGATTCGCGAGCAGGGTGATTGTTTATTTTAATTTGACTGCGTCGCTTGTATGATTCACGAGTGGGGTAATAGATGCATCTATGGTTAGCGTCGTTCGACCCTCGGCAGTGCACATTTTACATTTATGTTGGATCGGGCCGTACGACCTCGGCATGATATGCGCATGCTTGTATTGCTTGCCTGAGAATTTTTTAAATGTTGATAATTGTCTTTCCTGGCCAGAGATAAATTGATAAAGATAATGAAAAGTAAGTCTTTGGAAATCCTTTATTATTTGAGAAGTTATTTACCTGCTTTCCGGCTTTATGAGTTTAATTTTGCTTTATGAAATCCATGAATTTCTCACACTTGTACTATATTATCATTGGACCACTAGTAAGTGTCGAAGTTGACCTCTCGTATCTACTTCTCCAAGATTAGACAGGATACTCATTGGGTACACGTTATTTTCGTACTCATACTTCACTTGCTGTGCATTTTTATTGCACAGGTTCATATGCGGCTAGTGGCTTAGTGGCATAACGACATGGTTGATATGGAGACTTGGGTGAGCTATATTTATCAAGATGACATGCAACCAGCAGAGTCCTCTTCAGAGTATTTTACAGTGTTTTTTCATTTCTGTCCACTTTGTATTCCGGACAGTTACTGTATTTTATTTCATTCCCTAGCAAATGCTCTTGGACTTATGACATCGGGTTCTGGGATGGTTATGGGGCATCTTGTATTAACTTCTCAATGTTCATATTTAATTTAAAACAATTATCTATTTATTGGTAAAATTGAAGGAAAATCATAGTATTCAAAATTATTAAAACGAGAATTTAATTAAGTATTTTGGCTGGCTTGCCTTACAACGGTGTCCGACGCCATAGTGATCCTTAGTGGAATTTGGGCCGTGACAATATGGTATCAGAGCACTAGGCCCCCTTAGGTCTCATGAGTCATGAGCGAATCTAGTAGAGTCTTGCGGATCGGTACGTAGACGTATGTACTTATCTTCGAGAGGCTACAGGACTGTTAGAAGCATTTCCCTTCTTGATTCCTCATTGTGCGATTTGATTCCTTGAGGCTTATGCCCTTGTTTCCTTCCTACTCAATTTTACGCGACGCGAACCGCTTGTTATAAATCGAGAATTGAAGAATTGCAATGGTACTACCGATATAGTACGGGATGTTTCTCCCTACATAGTTGATTGGGCTATTGTCGTTGCCTTGCGGAAGGATATCTTGTCATTTCAGCTCAGTAACAGTTTTCTTGAGAGCTTTGAGGCTATGCACAGATTGCTATGATTGCTCATGATTGGTTATCGCACAGTATTGACTTGATGGTAGGATACTTGCCTATGTTTTGGGGCGGTGCATGATTTGGAAGGAAGTCCACTCAGTGCATGATTCAGAGATCTGGTATTTCATTTCTGGCGGAGGAAAAGCAATTGGCCTATGAATATCCAGATTTGGTGTGATGGAGTAACAAGACGTAGTATTTTTGAGTATGGTGGAATTTTCATCTGCGATGTAGTGTCGTTGTCTTCGATTGTATATGTTAAGTTCGTCGGTGTTATGGTTTTCTGCAATTCGCTTTTGGGATAAGATATTGTGAAATAATATTGGAGAAATGACTGTTAGATATCCGGGGTGCAGCGGTTCAGGATTGAATCAGTGTTTCTAATATTGACGGCTCGAGAAAGATGATCTTCGAAAAGGTTTAAAGTTAGTAACGATTTGTGGGTTCAAGTGCTAGAAAGATAGATTTTATTTAAGGCAACAACTGAGCAACAAAGGATGAGGAAGGACATATGGGGAGTGTCAGGCGGTGATTTAAATTTTAGAAGGCTAGGTGTAAGAAGCGAAAGTCGAGTAGTCAATTAAAGGAGTGAGATCTGCAAAAGTGGGAGTGTGGCGGAGTTGCATATGGGTTTTGTGGTAGGATGAATATGCACCTTAAGAAGAGTTTTGTAATGATTTGGGGATTTTAGCAATTGGTGATTGGGGTCTATGGGTTTAATTTGAAGTATGGGCTATTATGTGGCAGGAGATTTGATATAACGGAAATGAGATACTTGAGATAAAGATGGATGCAGCATAACTTTGAATTAGAAGGATGTTGCCGCACATTTGATTTATGTCCACAAGGGGTGAATGGACTTGTGCAGCTAGAGAGTGAGCTCAGACTCAGGATGGGTTAGTGATGTCGTAGTGATTGTACCCCGTGCATCAGCATTGGAAGATGTCAACACGTAAATTCCACATATGGGTTATCTCCAGTGAGCGGATTGACGATCGCATGGTTGGTGAAGTTTCTACGAAGAATTTTATTGGGTATATAGCAAAGAGATCGGTCTTGCGAATATGGTTGATAATTTAGAGTATAAAAAGGGGTTTTAGAGAAAGATTCCGAGAATTTTGGTGATTGATTGTGCAAGGTTATGATAATAAGAGATAAAGAATCCTGGTGAATTACAGAGTTATGTAATAGCGGCTTCAAACTAAATGGGAGAGTCCCACCACCTATGATTGGGTTTCATGGTTAACTACTTGCGTGGTTTCTGGTTATTAGCATATTGATGGGTTATTTCAGCTATGGGAAAAGAACATAGGTGGTAATTCGAGCAAAGGAATTGTTAAAGGTGTGTTATAGTTGACCTTATTGGCTCATGTTCAGACTTGTGAAAAGATTCAAGATTTATGCCTTGTATAGATGCGGGTCTCAAGGGAAGTGATTCTGCCGGGTGCTTCGTCGAGAGGTTATTCATGTGCTAGAAGATTCATGGAGTTAATTATATTCGGGGACAAGTTAGAGCGGGTGGCTCTCAATAATAGTCCTAGTGGATTTAAAGGGTAAAGTGTTGTGCCTGATGATTTCGAGCCTATAGGTACAGTTAAGAATCAAGCTTTTGTAGCTGCTTATGAGAAGAGCCCCAGAATGTTCTACGATGTTTTGACTTGGAGTGTAGCATTTGGGAGGAAAATGAGAAAAGACTTTGGATCTGTAAAAAGGATTATCAGAATAGACATACCAGTTGAGGAAACGAATGTGCGCACAAGGGAGGTATGAAACGGTTTGTGAGATTGGAGACAGCATGGTCTCATTATTCAAGGTCACTCGGGATGAGTGCAGATGGAGTGTGTTATGTGTTGAATGGAGTTATTATTATTATTATTTCTAAGGCAATCAAGGATAAATTGGAAGAAGATAGATTGGTTAGCCATAGTTGAATTGCCATATTGACAATAGTGATCGGTTCCTGCAGCATGATCAAGTTATGCAAGTGATTTATGACGGTATGTGTGAGGCTTGTCGGCCGCCTTAATTGATGTTATTCAGAAGTATTCTACTGTTATGGCCTGTTATGTGTATGCGAATCTCGGAAGGGCTATGGTGGATTAGACCATTACTTAGTGATTTGCATATTCTACGGTTATGAGAATTCACCTGCGTGTTTCTATAGTTCTCCTAAAGTGAGTTAAGTGAAAAGTTTTTATATGATGAAGTGTTACTCTATTAGTGGATTCGGAGTTATGATGAAGATCGTGTTCTATCGTATATTGGCATGTTGGGTGCAGTGAGTGGTATGGAATTTGAAGTGAGGATCAAGGTTGCAGTTCGGTGTTGACAAGGATGTCGCGAGCTCGGATGAGCAGGAAAACGATGTTTAAAGTAAGTTGGAATTATCTTCAGCATCACCTGAGATTGGTATTTTGTGAAAAAGGCTTTGCATTCTGGTTAAGGATTCTTGATCGTTTTTCAGCGGTAGTGCGGCCAGTGGTTTGGATGTATAGACCTGTTATCTATTACGGAAGGTTGTTGGAGCATGCCCCATGGGAAGGTTGTATTAGTGTGGCATGTAGCCACTTGATTGATTGAAGAGTTAAATCAAGTATGAAGATTGTAGTGATGTCATTAAATTGAGAATTGATGCCTGAAGGGCGCGCGGTTTATTGGGTTGTGGACTATGGAGGATTACTCCAGTTATGATGGTTGTCCTTGTGTGTTATAAGAAAAAAGGTGGTGATTATGGACCTTTGAAAGGTTATTAGCCTGGTTTAGTGCGATCGGAATCAGCTTGAATATGGGCTCTATATCAGGACAAATGTGTTCATTTCTGCCATGCGCTCCTTATGGAAGAGTAGTCGGGGTGTTATTTCGTCATCAGCTATTTCATGTAATGATGTACTGCGCCGTGTGAGTTGTGAGACGGCTTGGTGAATTTATTATGTGTTGAGATTCTGCGTAGAGATGATGTTATATGAGCAGAATGGCTCTTGAGATTCAGATCGTATATCGCACCTCAATTGTGCTTGAGTTTGTAGTTTATAGCGCTATATGTCTCCCTAGGAATGGTATTATGCATTTAGCGTGTTGGTGACCAACATTCAGTATTTTGATGTAATGAACAATCTAACTTGGTGTGTATCTCCTTATGTGAATTTTATGTGTAGATCGGGTGGCACGCCGCATGGGTATGTTGTTGGATCGGGTGGCACACCACCGTAGGTTGCGCGCCGCAAGAATATGATGTCGAGTACAGTTTCCTATATCTGTTTTTATGTGTTTGTGTCCTATTTTGCTGAGGAAAATTCATATTAGCTATGTGCCCGCGTCGTATGTATGATTCGCGAGCAGGGTAATTGGATTTCCTTTTCAGAGTTCGTTTTCCTTTTGTATCGCGTTCGAGTTGGTAGCCCATTGGCGCATTGTGGCATCATATAAGGCTTTTTTTTTTCACGTCTGGGTGGCTTATTGCCTAAGCAGTTCATACTGGGTGAGACGAGATCATTAGATTTAGGATCAGTGCAATCTGATTATATGAAGTATATTAAGGAGCTAAAACAGTTATTTGGTTTAGAATGAGGTGATGGTTCTTGCCAAGAGTATAGATCCAATGATTTGTTGATTTAGCAGTTGGTTATGAATCTCTACACATCTCTTCCATCGCGGCGGTATTGTAAGAGTTAGAGCAAGAGCTATGTATGTCATGAGGTGCAATGGGAGCATCAGATTCGTGGAATTTCGAATAATTTGATCAGAGAATGTTATTGTGGTCATGTGAGTAAAGTGGTGCAAGGTGTGAATTCAACAAAGGTATGCAGTCATGTTTGGGTACAACGTGTAGTGATTGATATGGCGATCGTATGTTGGAAACAGTCCTGGCATTTCCGGATGTTGGAAGTGGGCTCTAAGCTTATTTGCTTGAATGAAAGAGTATATCTTCAGATTTGCTCGAGCTAATGTGCTCAACAGAGTTGTGGTAGCACGGGTAGGTGCTTGAGGGGTTAAACAGTGATTTCAGATAACTCCAGCGCAGTTCTTAGCACTTTCGAGGACGAACGTATGTTTAAGTGGTAGAGAATGTAATGACCCTACCGGTCATTTTGAGCCCTAGCGTGTCGTTCCGCAGTTTGAGGCCATGAGCATCTTCATTTCAGGTATTATGACCTGTGCGCATGGTCGGAATTGAATTCCGGGAATTTTGGAGTTGATTTGGAGAAAGAATTCTCATTTTGGAAGCTTTAAGTTGAAAGAATGGACTAAGGTCGGATTTTTGAGTAAACGACCTCGAAATTAGGATTCAAAGGTTCCAACATGTTCGTATGATGATTTCAAACTTGGGAGTATGTCCAAACTGGGGTTTGGAAGACCTGGGAATATTTCGGCTCCTATTGTGGAAGTTAGCATTTTGGAAGAATCTCATAAGTTTGGTTGAAGTTCATTTCAGTGTTATCAATATCCGTTTGGGATTCCGAGTCTGGGATTAGCTCTGTATGGAGGTTCTGGTATTGGGAGCGTGTTCGGAAGTAAATTCGGATGTACGTTGGTCATTTTGGAGTAATTTGGCCAAGGTTTGAAATTTGAAGGTTTTTGAGAAATTTGACCGAAAGTGGACTTTTTGATGTCGGAGTCGGATTTCGATTCCGGAAGTTGGAGTAGGTACGTAATTTCAAATATGACTTGTGTGCAAAATTTAAGGTCAATCGGACGTGATTTGATAGGTTTAAACATCGGAAGTAGAAGTTTGAAATTTTGAAGTCCATTAAGCTTGAATTGGAGTGCGATTCATGGTTTTAACGTTGTTTGATGCGATTTGAGGCTTCGAGCAAGTCCGTGTTATATTTATAGACTTGTGCGGGAGTTTGGTTTGGGGCCTCGAGGGCTCGGGTGAGATTCAGGATAGCTTCGGAGTGATTTGCTAAGAAATATAATTGCTGGTACTGGTATGATCGCAATTTCAATGTTTTGGTCGCAAATGTGATCATTGCATTTGCAAGATGGAGTTCGCAATTGCAAGCCTGGGCTTTTGAGGGGAAAGTTTGCATTTGTGAATGAGGGATCGCTTTTGCGAGGCTGTCACCTTCGCATTTGCAAAGAATCTTCTCGCAAACGCGACCAGGGCAGGATTGGCTAATCTTCGCATTTGCGATGCAATTATCGCAAATGCGACATCGCATTTGCGAGCCGGATGTCGCAAATACGACATCTGCGACTGGAACTCAGGGCTTTTTATTTCGAGACTTAGCCCATTTCTCTCATTTCCCACTTGGCCTTAGGCAATTTTTGACAGCTTTTGAGGAGGGGTTCCATCATCAATAAAGAGGTAATTAATTTCTACACATCATAAGTTAAATACATAGATTATGGGTAGATTAACATGTGAAAATTAGGAAAAATCAAGGGTTGTAGATGAAAAACACAGAATTTGGTAAAAACAGGATTTAACCACGAAATTGGTTAGGGAATGGAGTAAACATCATATATTCTTGATCCTTAGGTTATGGATAACAATTTTCTTCAAATATTTCTGGAATCCGGGCACGTGGCCTCGGGGATGAATTTTAGGAATCTTGCATTTAGGGTTGAGAAATTGGTTTAATAATTAGAATATGAACTTTTGATTACGTATTGACTAGTTCTTACCCTATTTGAATAGTTTTGGATCGTTCGGCTCCGAATTGGAGGTTTGAGCGCGTTCTTGAATCGGAATATACACTTCGGAGCGAGATGAGTCTCCTTTCTAACCTTGTAAGAGGGAATTGTCCCCATAGGTGAAATAATCGGTTATGTTCTTCTATTTGTGGGGCTACGTACGCACGACGTGATGAGAGTCCATGCGTAACTACCATTATATGTAAGTCCGAGTAGTCTAGGACCCAAAAGCATGCTATACTTGGAATATTTGTAATCTTGTTGGCAGTTGAGTTGCTTAAATCCTATCCAATCGGTAAATAAATTTCCAAAAGGTTTAAACTTTATTTTTCTTAGATTGCTAAAAGAGAATTGGCCTTTTATTTGGATAAACGTTCCCTGATAAATTCTGAATGGGTTGTTTGAGCATGTATTTCTAAGTGTACCTGCGTCACATGTATGATTCGCTAGCAGGGTGATTGTTTATTTAAATTTGACCCCGTCGCATGTATGATTCGCGAGCTGGGTAATAGATGCATATATGGTTCACGTCGTTCAACCCTCGGCAGTACACATTTTACATTTATATTGGATCGGGCCGTACAACCTCGACATGATATGCGCATGCTTGTATTGCTTGCATGAGAATTTTTTAAAATGTTGATAATTTCCTTTCCTGTCCAGAGATAAATTGATAAAGATAATGAAAAGTAAATCTTTGAAAATCCTTTATTATTTGAGAAGTTGTTTACATGCTTTCCGACTTTATGAGTTTAATTTTGCTTTATGAAATCCATGAATTTCTCACACTTGTACTATATTATCATTGGACCACTAGTAAGTGTCGAAGTTGACCTCTCGTCTCTACTTCTTCAAGATTAGACGGGATACTCATTGGATACACGTTATTTTCGTACTCATACTATACTTGTTGTGTATTTTTTTTGCACATCTTCATATGCGGCTAGTAGCTTAGTGGCATAGCGGCATGGTTCATATGGAGACCTAGGTGAGCTGCATTTATCGAGACGACCTGTAGCTAACAGAGTCCCCTTCAGAGTATTTTATTGTGTTTTTTTATTTATGTCCTCTTTGTATTCCAGACAGTTACTATATTTTACTTTATTCCCTAGTAAATGCTCGTGCACTTGTGACACCAGGTTCTGGGATGGTTATGAGGTATCTTGTATTAACTTCTTAACATTCATATTTGATTTGAAACGATTACCTATTTACTGGTAAAATTGAAAGAAAACCATAGTATTCAAAATTATTAAAACGATAATTTAATCAAGTAATTTGGTTGGCTTTCCTGACAGCGGTGTCCGTCGCCATCACGACCCTTAGTGAAATTTGGGTCGTGACATTAAATGGCCAGCATGTATATTATAGTTCTATTATTTCTTTGAGCACACCATAATAATCAATATCTCCAACTTGGTTGCCATCACCACCTTGAACCCACACCCCGCTATTGTTGCTATTTTTATTTGTAGAGCAATCCTCTATATGGAACTTATAACCATTCACTACGTACTTAGACATTTTTGTGACCTCAAGCCCAGGTCCCCAAGATATATCTTTCAAAAATTGATTTACACCATTAGTTGGATTATTTACCTACATAATATTAAAAAAATTCATAAGTTATCATAACTTACAAATATTATTTACCTACATAGTGTTAGAACATTATCATGATAAACTTACTAATTGTTTGAACCACGTATTAAATCTCGTATATACAACATCGTGGCCAAATTGACCCACGAAGTGACTGTGACACATAAAATATTTTTAGTAGTTTCATCGAGATGTAATCACCGTAAATTTTATATTTTGATAACTAATAAATTAATACTTACTTGAGAAATGGTACAACTTCGGGACAATTTAGCAACACATGAAGTGTAGCTGAGTTGTACTCCATATCACTCAAACTTCTCTTTCTAACATCCTTAGAACATCGGTCTGGTCGATTGAATATGGACATTGACGGATATAATAGATCATTCACACATTCGTCCATGTGCCTATTGGGCCTATTCCTAGAACATGGCATATTAATCTCAAAATAATAAGAGAAAAAATGAGCAGTTTCTTTTGCAAGATAAGCTTCGCATATAGATCCTTCAATCCTATTCCTCTGCTTAACAAATTATTTGCATTTGCCAATTGTCCTACATAGTGTCATGTTAGCCATAGATCCTTCAAATAAAATAGAAAATTACATCAAACTTATAATATTACCTCTCAAAAGGATACATCCATCTGCATTGAACAGACCCTCCAAGTCGTTCCTCATGTACAAAGTGGATTGGAAGGTGTTCCATCACATAAAAAAAACCACATGGAAATATCTTTTCCATCTTATTAGAAGTTACATGAATGTTCTGATACATCTGGAGTAGGTTTTCTTCCCTTAATGTAGTAGAACACAAGTCTTTGAAAAACAAAGTAATCTCTGTGATAGGTTTCCAGATTCTTTCAGGCAACCCGCAAAATGCAATAGGCACTAAGTTCTCCATAAAAACATGACAGTCATGACTTTTCAAATGGCTCAACTTCCTACCTTCATACCTACTTTTTTTTTCAAGATTCGACGCATAACCCTCAGACATCTTCAATTTCGTAACCCAATCACAAATTTGCCGTCTTTCCTCCAAAGTGAATGTGTAACTTACTTTGGGATTGAACACCTTACCATTGTTTATTGTTTGCAAGTATAAATCAGGTCGCCTGCAATATTCTTGTAAGTCCATTCCAGCTTTCGGGTTATCCTTTGTCTTACCTTTAACATCAATTATTGTGTTGAATAAATTGTCAAAATATTTTTTCTCAATATGCATGACATCAAGGTTGTGACAGAGAAGATTATCCTTCCAATAAGGCAACTCCTAAAATATACTCTATTTCGTCCAATTATGAGTAGCACCATATCCGGGGAATCTATAAGAGGGAGTTTCAGTAACTTTACTGAAATTTTGGACCCTCTCCCAAATTTCCTCACCTGAAAGTATCGAAGGTGGAGAATCATATTTTATTTTATTCTCTTTGAATGCATTTTTTATCCTTCTAAACTCATGATCATGAGGCAAGAATTGACGATGACAATCAAACCATGATTTCTTTCGGTCATGTTTCAATGTGAACGCTTTACTATTTTACATGCAGTAAGGACAAGCTAGCTTCCCAGCAATCATCCACCCAGACAACATTCCATACATAGGAAAATCTTTAATAGTTCACCTTATATTAGCACGCAATTTGAAATTCTGCTTGGTTGATATGTCATATGTTTCAACACCCTCACACCACAATTATTTTAGCTCATCAATCAAAGGTGTCAAATATATAGCAATCAAACTTTTTGGGTTACGTGGACCGGGGATAATACAATTTAAGAATATATATGAACTAGTCATATACAACTCATGTGGTAGATTATAAAGTGTAAGAAAGACAGATCAACATGAATATGGTATCACAGATATAGAAAAAGGCGTGAAGCCATCCGCACACAGACCTAACCGAATGTTCCTTGGTTCACTAGCAAAATCTGGATATGTCCTATCAAGTGTTTCCAAGCTTCTCCATCTGAAGGATGACACATAACACCAGGTGGTCTTCTATTTTCAAAGTTCCATCTCATATGAGGAGCAGAACTCATCGACGTATAGAACCTCTTTAACTTAGGTATAAGAGGTAAATAATGCATCGCCTTGATAACGACCATATTCCCACTGGAAAGCCTCTTGAAATGAGGCTTTTTGCAAAATTTACAACTGTCTAAAGTTGCATCATCTTTATAATATAACATGCAACCATCTTCACAACAATCAATTCTCATTGACGAAAGTCTTAACTTAGAAACTAATCTCTTTTCCTTATAGAAATCACCAGGTAATTTGATATTAGGGTCAACTAGTTCATTCATAAGGTCAATGAAATATTCCATGGTTGCTTGAGAAATATTCCAATCAGATTTGATCCTTAGTAATCTAACTGCAACAGACAGCTCAGAGTGCGGACTTCCTTTACGTAGTGGACGACTAGCTTCCTCTAATTGTTCATACAAACATTTTGCATCATCATTAGGGGTTTGTTCAATATTTTCATTGGGCTCACCCCGGAAGTGCATCCCAAAAGCATCCGTAACCATATCATGAATTCTAGAATCACGATTTGTATTCTTCATCGACCTACTATTTTCACCAACAACCATGTTATGAAATATCCTACGGCTACCATCGATCTCTCCATGATTAGTCCACACAAAGTAATTCTCTATAAACCCCTTCCTATAAAGATGAAGCTTAACTTCCCCCGATTTTTCAAATTTTATGCAGCCCCACCTAACACAAGGGCACCTAATTACTCCTTCACTTTGGTATGGTGGAAGTGATATTGCATGTCTAATAAGGTCATCAACCCCTTCTACAAAATCCTCCCCCAATCCCTGCCGATTAGAATAATTCCTATTGTACATCCAAGTACGATGTTCCATCTATATAAATAAACCAAGAACAAATTAATTTAGCTATTTCATATCATAATCTTTTTTATAAACTAAAAATTTAACTACAAATCCTAAAAGTTCAATTCACATCCTAAAATTTCAATTTATAAACTAAAAGTTCAACTCATATCCAAAAATTTTAATTTATAAACTAAAAATTTAATTTAATATCCAAAATGTCCAATTCATACACTAAAAGTTCAACTACAAATCCTAAAATTTTAATTTATAAACTAAAAAATTAATTTAATATCCAAAAGGTCCAATTCATAAAATAAAGTTCAACTACAAATCCTAAAATTTTAATTCATATCCTAAAATCTATATATTATTAAAATGAGAAGAAAAAGGCATCCTATTAAGCCAAGTAGAATAACAACAATTAGCCAAGTGGCACTCCTTTAGGACAAAGCTCCAAAAATTTTGGAGTTTGAAATATTAAGTCTGAACCAAATAATAACAAAATAGAGGAAAATCTAATGCAATCCTCTAAATCACGTACCCACTTCACATTCCCCATTTTGCGTGCACATCCATTTGAACACAACCACTTGCATACATGCGTACTGAAATATAGGATATTACACGGCAAAAAATGAGAGAGACCAAATAATTGTCATCTTTATAAATGCGTTTACAATTAACCCTTTAATTTTATCTCCATCAGTTTTTAGAGGATAACTTCCATAACAAAGAAAAAATTATTACTCTATGCTTTGAGTAGGATGGAAGACAGGGTTAATTTGGGTAAGGGAACGTCGAACAACCAAGGTTCTAATTAAGAGAACTCTCTTCTACGTTGAAAGCAACCATATTGATTTGCGTACGGGAGCTTTATTTTTATTTGTTTTTGTAAGTAACACTCTTCACCTTCTTTACGTTTTAAATTTTGTTTATGTTGGGTTTATAAAAAAAATTACTGTTTCTGCAGCGAGATGTTGCCCAGATTCTTATATGTTTACTAAAGTTGTTTGACTTAATATCTCCTCTTATTTTAACTGCATTTTTTGTGGATTCTTCATTCTTCTCTAAATAAATTAAATTTTTTATTTTTTCTTTTTAATTTTAGCCGCAATAATAGGGGATTATCACTATCAATAAAGTCAAACCATTTAATAAAGAAGATCAAGATTTTTATTACAGAAAAAGGAAAATACTTCATATGACGAAGAAATGAAAAAAGAGCACTTGAGAATGACTTCAAAGTCCATGGAAAAAAAATATAGTTACGGTACAGACAAAGATATTTATGTGCTAACCATTAAGATTCTTATTCTCTCAAAAAGCTCAAAATTTACAACTCTAGAGAAGATTGTATCCAACAAAAAATAAAGAATAAAAAACCATAATATAAAACTAGAAGAAGTCTATTACATAAAATGTGAGACACAAAGTTTAAAAAATTGGTTTACCAAGTTCAGTAGTTCACATAACTTCATTACAACACTCTGATCTTGGTAAACAAAAAACATATATAATACTGACCAAGACTCTGCAACACACACATGGACTCTACATAGTAATTATTTAGGCTAACACCTCTAAGACTCCTATAGGGAGCTTAAAACTAAATAAAGGACTACAAAATGGCCACGTATCTCTGATAAATTACTCTTTTCAATATATGTATTACTCTGTATTGTATGTTCATCTTCCTAATTGATTTATTGAGGAAATAATCTTAAATCGCAACTTCATAAATATGTAAAGAGAGAAAGCAAGTCTTTGATTTAATAGACCAACTTAAAGTTTAGTTACTTTTCCGTCCCAATTTATACGAAGATTGACCTATTTGGGAGTCAAAAACCTCTTTCTTTGGCTACAATTTTCTCCAAGTCTTTTTATATATTGTGAATTATTAATTATCCATACTTATAGTAATTTTTATGTAGTTTTTAAATATGTAAATTTTATTAAAAAATACTCGAAGAATCTATATTTGAAATTGAGTCAAAAGAAGAGCTATTTGACTCCCCAAATAGGTCAATCCTAAGTTGGAATGGAAAGAGTACATCTTATATGATATGGATGATAAGAACAAAGATATTATGCTATATCTTCTGATGTCGCTACTTTGTTTGTATATGTGTGTATGTACGTTTGAATAGTCAAGTATAAAGTGTTGTAAGATGATTAGCTCGAGAAAATGCAGGTTTTATGTTCCCTTTTTTCACACTAGCATTCTTCTAGGATAATAACATTTTCACCCATTAATCGGATGCTCAAAACTTTACTACCATTTTATGATAACAGAAAATTCATATAGGCAAATTTTATATGTATGTTTTATGTGTGTGTCTAATTAACTTTATCATGCAATTAATAATTTTATTGAGATATGGAAGAATATGCTAAAGATATATGATCAAAACTCGCGCGAGTTTGCCATGACATTGTATTGGAAAAATTTTAATTTGCATATTGGAGATGACGTGTCATGACACGTAGACTGGTCAAACAATCAAAGAAGATTAGTTAAGAGGTACGAGCAACAACAGGTGTGAGTAAGTTAAATAGAAGAGGCACGAGCAATTGTATAAGCCATTCAACGCTCGTACCTATTCAAGACATTTAAAGCTCAAAGATCGTGAAGAATTAAAGGAATGAATCTGATAACGAATAAGAGTCCTGATACAGTATTTATAAATATTGAATACTAAATACGTTAGAGGATATGTATTTAATGTATATGATTGTGTAACGTAGCATTTAAAGTCATTAATTGCCCATAATAGCCTTATTATGACAAAGGTAAGACTCATATCCATAAAATTAGCTATAAAAGGGAAAGGAACAAACAATTGTAAGGACACGAAACACTATTGAAATATACCTTATTTTACTTGCTTTCTAATCATATTATTTACAAATTTCTTTCTTTATATACTTTTCCGATTATCAGTAACCCGTGTTCTTCTAAATTCTAGTTTTTACTAAAAATCTAATTTTTGGTTAAACAAATTGGTTCCGTTATCGGAAATCTGATAATCAATTATATCTCAACTTGATTTTCTTTGTTGTACCAACTATGTCGAACAACAATGACAACATCCAAGGAAACCAAGAAAATCAATCGAACCAACAACTTCAGGGAGATTTGCAAGACAATAATGCATTAGTTCCTTCTCCACAAGGTTCACCATGACGATCTCGTGAAAGAACTCCTGAATGGTCTCACACAGAAGAACAAGTTCAATTTAAGAATGTTCAAGCTATGGATGATGCTTTACAAAAAATAATCGCTACTCAGGTCAACAAAGCTCTGCAAGCTTTTATTAGTCAATTACCTGCTGCTCTACCCACACCTACTCCAAATAAAAATACTTTGGAGAATCCTCATTCTGGACTGGTTAATTCAGGCAGCGGTGGAACCCCCGGTGAAACACAGGAGGGAGACCCAGGTAATCCAGTTAATTCTGGTTTACAAAATCTAGTAGTAACATTGCAGAAATAGCTTAAAGAGCAAAATGACCGCATAGAACAAATACCCGGAATACCTCCCGTCATCAAGGGAGTAGATATAGATAAATATTTTCAACAGCCTTGGAAGCCAAGTGTCGCCCCTCTCCCAATTCCAAAGAAGTTCAAGATGCCTAATATTCCAAAGTATGATGAGACAACGGACCCACGAGATCAAGTCACTGCATTTACAACAGGTGTCAAGGACAATGATTTGACTAAGCAGGAGATTGAATCAGTCTTGGTCAAAAAATTCGGTGAAACACTCACTAAAGGGTCACTAACATGGTATTCTCTTTTACCTAAAAATTCTATAAATTCTTTTGCTAAGCTTGCAGATTTATTTATCAAAGCACAATTGGGAGCTCAAAAAGTTGAAAAGAGAATGGAGGACATCTTCAAAATCAAGCAAGGAGATTCGGAGTTGCTTAGAGCAGAAGTTGATAGCCCAGTGATTTGAAAACATAAAAATTAGAAACTCAGTAAGAGTAAATAGAGGCACTGTTTCAAGATCGTTTCCAGATGGAGCAGAGTTTTTAAGAAAACAGAGTGAACTTTAGAGAATCAAAGCAGAATGGGAACAACAAAGTTGAAATTAAAGGTAGTTGGTTGATCCTAAACACGATTAATCAATTCTTATTGGGCCAAAAGTTTGCCTAGGCGTCGTATACATTGCCTGATTATTTCAAGGAATGGACACACATATTGGATTCTGATTTTTTTAAAAAGGTACGTGTGATAAGGTATTTGCAGAAAATGTTTCAAACAACTTAGCCATATTTTAGCAAAGTTATTAGACTAACGTGAGTTAACTACCGCAATCCGAGTAAGAGGTCCTAAGTACATGATATCTAATGCACATAGAAGTACCTAAAATATGGTTTCTAACATGCCAATGCAGTAATGACAGTTTATTTGGTTTGTTATAACTGATCGTGGTTACAAGATGAGCATAATGACAGGCTGAAAGTAAAGAACCTAAAGCAAGATCTCTAATGAATGAGACGCATGACCTATACAGGTTATCTATTGCGCAGATAAGTAAAAAATAAATCTTATAAGCATGTTTGCTACCCATTATTTATACTAAGCATGCATAATCCTCCCCCCATATTCACTATTCAGCCCCAGTTGTTCATTTACAAATTATTACAAACCAATAGTATCTGAATTACAGTAATAAAGAACAAAAATTAAGAAGTTATTATATAGGGAGCCTTCAATCAGGCCCAGTCTTCCAACCTCACTCCCTTCGAGTTTCACAGCTTTGACCATGGTCTAGGTACGACAAAGCTCCCTAGGTCCCCATTGGGTCCCTGGCCAATACTAACACCTAAAAACTTAGAAGAATGCAAGACATGTGCAGTGTGGAATACCAACCTTGTGTGTCAAAATTCAGTGAGTATTCAGAGATACCCAAAGTAATGCTCACACGAAGGGGGCAAAACCTATTCTCTAAGAGTAGTGTGAAGTGCAGGAAGAAGTAGTTTAAAAGAGTTTTCAAAAATGAGGGATTTGTTTTTAAAAGGAAAATAGAAGAAATAATAGTTCAACAATACATGATTGCATACAAGGATCATGAGAAAGGGAACAGATAGATCACACGATGCTAGAGGAGGTACATAGATTTTAATGACTACACAGAATTAGAAGATTCAGGGGACCAAGAATGGTCAAACTTAGACATGATACCTAGACAATAACTGGGGGACAATTATGACATTTAAGATAAACAACAATAGAAACATGTAAATCAAGAAAGACATACAAAGTTCTAGGGATCAGGGGAACTGGGAAGTGGTAAAGTTTAGGCATGCTAATGTATAGCAATAGGATGCAGGCATAGCAAGTAAAAGTTAGGGATAAACAAGGTGTCACGACCCCAGTTCTCCCTCCGTGAACATGTCGTGATGGCACCTAGTTCCTACGACTAGGTAAGCCTAAAATGCGGAATTTACACAAATTGCAAAAAATAAACTACCTTGTGGAAAATACACTAACTTGCGGAAGCAACAACTAGAAAACCTTACTGTCAAGAGAAAACTGTGTATAAGTGCCACTTGGTAGAATACAACCCATATCACAAAAAAAAAAACCAAAAAAAAACATCCAAGACCCGGAAACTCACAGGAAACACAGGCTAATAGAAATGAAATATACTGCTCTAACTCCGGAATGTCTACACAACCAAAAAAAGGAAAAATCATATGCTAAAGCTGGAATAAGATAGAGACTCCTGGTCTGCGGACGTGGCAGATATACCTCGAAGTCCCGAAGAATCGCCTCGCCTCAAGGATGGTATGCCTGAGTAAAGGTACCTGGATCTACACATGAAAAACATGCGCAGGAAAGGGATGAGTACACCACAACGGTACTTAGTAAGTGCCAAACCTAACCTCGGTTGGATAGTGACGAGGAAGGTCAGGGCCCTACTGAAATAAAATACAAGGTATGATCCAATAGTATAGAGTAAAGTAATATAAATAAGTGAGAACATTAGTAATATAACACAGTATAAGATAACATCAACAAGTTCATAGAATAACCCAAATACAATGTAAACACTGGAGGAAACAATTCAGTACCATAAATACCAACCGGGGATCTCCAGGATACCATCCCGAGTCTCGTTTATATTTAATCTGTCCAGTGGATCTCCTTGGATACCATCCCATAGTCCAACTATCATCTGTCCAGTGGATCTCCCGGGATACAGCCCCGTAGTCCAACTATCAATGTATAGGGGATCTCCCGAGAATCTAACCCGTAGTCTCAAATATAACTATGTAGGGGGATCTCCCGGGTATCGAACCCGTAGTCCCAAATATAAATGTGCAGGGGGATCTCCCGGGAATCAAACCCGTAGTCCCAAATATAAATATGCAGGGGGATCTCCCGGGAATCGAACCCGTGGTCCCAAATATAAATATGCATGGGGATCTCCCGGGAATCGAACCCGTAGTCCCAAATATAAATGTGCAGGGGGATCTCCCGGGAATCTAACCCGTAGTCCCAAAGTAAATAAACAAGGGGGGGAGCTCCCGGGAATCAAACCCGTAGTCCCAAATATAAATATGTAATAAAATCACAGAGATACTCAAAAAAAAAATATATAAAAACTTCACAATAAGGCAACAGATAGTCTAACTTAGCCTGCTGAACAGAATCCAAATAAGGCATGTTGAGCAAATAGGTCAATTAAGTCAATTAGACATGCTTGCCTAAATTAACAGCAGACTTAAATTCCAAGTAGTACAAACAAGAAAGGAAAAATACAATTTAAGGTTATTTAATAAATAATAAATAAATAAATAAAGGATTTTCAACAATTAGCATAAGTACGCGCTCGTCACCTCACGTACAAGGCATTCAACTACCAAATATCAAATCCTAAGGGACAAAGTCCCCCACACAAGGTTAGACAAGCTACTTACCTCGAACCGGCTCAAAATTCAATCCAAAATCACGTTCTTGCCACGCGTATTCGACTCCAAATGGCTCAAATCTATTCAATTAAATTGCATAATGTAAATAATAATTCAAGTAATTTATTCTACAATTAAATTCTAAGCTAATACGCAAAATTTTGTAAAATGATCAAAATGCCCCTCGGGCCCACATCTCGGAATCGGATAATTTTTACATTTTTAGAACCCTCGTACTCTCACGAGTATATCCATATAAAAATCTATCAAATCGGAGGTCAAATACCCACTCAAAACTCAACAATTTAGTCTAAGGATTTTGACCCATTTTTCATTCAAAAATCCGAAAATACGAATGAAATCATGATTAGATTAGTAAGTATTAAGCATAAGAGAGTAGATATTCGTTACCCAGTCGTTGCTCGTGAAAACCCCTCGAAATTTCTCTCAAAGCCGAGCTCTAGAAGTCAAAAATGGAGAAAATGGGCCATTTTCGGAACTTAAGGTCTCTGCCCAGGCCAATTTTCCGCTTATGCGGACATTTCCGCTTCCGCGGACATTTTTTTGCTTATGTGGGACCGCTTTTGCGGCTCTATTTCCGCTTTTGCGGTCCCGCTTCCGCGGTCAATTTCCGATTTTGCGGTTATGACAGCAACCAACACTCTCCCGACACGGAAATGAGCATAACTCCCTCATACGATGTCCAAATTCGACGATTCTTTTTGATATAGCTCCAAAATTACGATACGGATCTAATGGTTCAATAAAAACTTAATTTGGAGCTCATTTACTTAATATGGTAGCCCTTTATGTCCAAAGATACGGCATTGGAACATCAAATAAGAACGCTATACAACCCAAAACACCCCCGAGGCCCCCAGGACCTCAACCAAAAGTACCAACGCATCTTAAAACATTATTCAAACTTGTTACAATCCTCAAAACACCTTAAACAACACCAAAACCATCAAATTACATTGAGTTCAAGCCTAAGTTCTTTTAAAACTTCAAAACACACATTCGATCAAAAACCCGACCAAAACATGTCCGAATGACTTGAAATTTTGCACACATGTCCCAAATGACATGACGGTGCTACTGCAACTTCCGAAGATCCGTTCCGACCCTCGAATCAAAATTTCACCTATCAACCGGAAATCGCCAAAATACTAGCTTTCGGCATTTCTAGCCTAAATGAGCTACGGACTTCCAAAATACATTCTGAACACGCTCCTAACCCCGAAATCACCTAACAGAGCTAACGAAACCATCTGATTTCAATTTCGAGGCTGTCTTCACACAGTTCCGATTACGGACCATTTTTTAATACTTAAGCTCTCATTTAGGGACTAAGTGTCCCAAAACACTCCGAATCCAAACACCGAACGTCCCGTCAAACCAATATAACATAAATGAACTTAGAGGAAATAATTAATAGGGGAACGAGGTGTAAATTATAAAAACGACACTTAAACATTCGTTCGTGTTCGAACGAGTATAGAGAACATACCTGAAGTAGTGAAAAGATGAGGGTATCGGCTGCGCATATCCCGTTCGATCTCCCAAGTCGCCTCCTCGACCGGCTGGCCCCGCCATTGAACCTTTACTGAAGCTATTTCCTTTGATCTCAACTTTCTGACCTGTCTGTCCAATATAGCTACTAGCTCCTCAGCATAAGATAAATCCTTGCCCAACTGGACTGAGCTGAAATCCAACACGTGCGACGGGTCACAGTGATACCTCTGGAGCATCGAAACATGAAATATCGAATGAACTCCTGCTAAGCTAGGAGGTAAGGCAAGCTCATAGCGACCTCCCCAACATGCCTCAAAATCTCAAAAAGGCCTATAAACCTCGGACTCAACTTTCCTTTCTTCCTAAACCTCATGAAGCCTTTCATAGGCGAAACACGAATCAGAACCTTCTCACCAACCATATCGGAACCATCACGATCTCTTCTGTTCGAATAACTCTTCTATCCTAACAAGGCTATATATAGTAAATCCTGAATCACTTTAAACTTTTCCAAAGCATTCTAAACCAAGTTTGTGCCCAATAATCCAACCTCACCCGACTCGAACCAACCCACCGGGTCTCTGGTGCTCATAATTAACCTGCTCACCATTGGGGCACCGAGCTACAAATCCGACTAGGTTCTGAAAGATCCAACCTCACAACTAGATGGCAAAGGCCTGAACATTCATCGCCATAGGCCTCTTGATGCTGGTAGGTAAGCAAAACTTCCCAAACTCTCTGCCCAACGACTCAAAGCATCGGCCACTATATTGGCTTTGCCCGGGTGATACAGGATAGTGATGTTATAATCCTTACGGTAGTTCTAACCACCTTCTGTGGCACAAATTTAGATCCTTTCGCTAGAATATATGCTGCAACTCCGGTGATCAATATAAATCTCACAAGGGACACCGTACAAATAATGGCACCAAATTTTCAAGGCATGAATGATAGCAGCTAACTCAAGGTCGTGGACAAGGTAATTCTTTTCATGTATCTTCATAGGTCTGAATGCGTAGGCAATCCCCCTACCGTCCTGCATCAACATCGCTCCAAGGCTAACCCGTGAAGCATCAAAATATACTGTATAAGATCCCGAACCAGTAGGCAATATCAAAATTGGGGTCGTGGTCAAAGCTGTCTTGAGCTTTTGAAAGCTCGCCTCACACTCCTCTATCCACTGAAATGGAGCACCCTTCTGGGTCAATCTAGTCATAAAAGTTGCAATCGATGAAAACCCCTCCACAAAACAATGGTAATAACCCGCCAAGCCAAGGAAACTGCGAATCTCTATAGCTGAGGATGGTCTGTGCCAGCCCTGCACTGCTTCTACCTTCTTTAGATCCAACCAAATACCCTCACTCGATACCACGTGGCCTAAGAATGCCACAGAATACATCTACAACTCATATTTTGAAAATTTTGCATGTAATTTCTTTTCTCTCAGATTCTGAAGCACTGTCCTCAGGTGTTGCTCATGATCTTCCTAGCTCCGGGATTATACCAGAATATCATCTATGAAAACATCCACGAACGAATCGAGATATGGCCTGAACACACTGTTCATCAAATTCATAAAGATGCTAGGGCATTGGTCAGCCTAAATGACATAACAAGAAACTCGTAATGACCATACCGAGTCCTAAAAGCAGTCTTCGGGATATCTGGCTCCCAAATCTTTAACTGATGGTAACCCGAGCGCAAATTAATCTTAGAAAATACCTGTGTGCCCTGAAGCTTATCAAATAGATCATCAATACGAGGCAAATGATAACGGTTCTTCACTGTAGCATTATTCAACTGGCGTAATCAAGACACATATGCATAGAACCACCCTTTTTCTTCACAAACAAGATAGGAGCACCCCAAGGTGATACACTGGGCCAAATAAAACCCTTATCAAGCAAATACCTGTAATTGATCCTTCAATTTAACTGAAGGTTTCACCTCATCCTTAGTCCATAACCTTAGGACAAGACTCAAACTTCAACATCTAACATTCATCATAGGGCCTGAATTCCACATTGTCACACTGCATTAGTCTCATTTCAACATACTTCAACTTTTAATAGCGCTTAATTACTTTGTTACATTCTCCCACGCTTAGGGTCATTCATTCTCAAATACATAACGTAACTTATCCCTTTAATCGCACATCTAAAAGTCTCAAATTTTTCTAACCCCCAAATTCTTCAGAAATTTCGGCAGAGCCTCCCCTGTAATTAGGCCTATCCACCTGCCAGAGTAATACCAAAACAACTCCTAACAACACATCCACAACCCAATGAAACACCACAATGTATATATCAATAATACTAATCTCTGCATTACAAGCATCACATTATCATAATGATATCTGGACATGAAACACGCCATCTGTATACCCAAAACCTCGTCTTTGGCCATAATAGTTGTTCATAAATCACAATCTTGCCAATTAACCTTATGTTAACAAACATCTCATTTCAGACCTCCGTTTTACTCACAACGAGGCATCAGTATCTCATAATTACTTACCCGAATTAACGAGTCATATTTAACGCCACATGGGCGCCCATCTCATAGGCTAAAACTAAATGTTTACAACACAAAATGACTGAATATGAACAGAAAATACACAAGAATTGTCAAATAAGCCTAACAGGCATGACTCCCATTTAAAATATAGTACAATTTTTTTTTATTTCATAAAATGAGAATTTTTAAGCACATAAACTTTTCTCTGCTAGGACCTTGTCCTTATATAACATCCACCGCAGCTTCTAGCTCGGTTCAAAATATTTCACATTATATAAAAATTTGAGGATCTCATCCTCAACTCTGAATCACAAGTATTTGCACATTGTACCAACGAAATTTTTTCATTTTCTTTCTTTCTCTTTTCAATAATTTTCGTCAAAAAGAATCACAACATATAATGAACCCTCATACTGATAAGGCATATAATTGACAATTGAAATTAATTATCCTGAAATCACATCAAAACCCATTGTAGTAAGTAATAAAAAATCA
>MU736992.1:83303-95952 GCA_026770625.1 Nicotiana glauca | reverse complement strand
GGGGGGGGGGGGGGGGGGAGGGGACGAGAAGTTTGAAGAGAGACATAATGATACACCCTCAAGATAAAGCTAAATATTTTCAAATGAAAGCTGCGGCAGGGGGGACAAGTCCAACTAGTCAGCCTGACCCTAGTACCGGGTCAAATTAATTTCAATCGGAAATAACACTGTTACCGGTGGTATTTTATATTATGACCCAAGAAAAGATAGGGAAGAATTGACAAAAATAGTTAGTGTTATGTGCTTACCCTACAGTTTTCCGTCTAACCCCCACTTTGTGCATTATATTAAAAAAGTTTTTTATCCTACTTATAAAGGATGGCCTCGCACAACCGTAAAGAGCGATATTTATAAATATAAACATGTATATGAATAATATTTGCGCTATTTATTTACTCATATTGATTGTCGTGTTGCTATTACTACTGATATTAGTAGAAGTGGTAATGACTGTGATTATCTTACTCTTACAAGTCATTGGATTGATAAGTACTGGATAATGCAAAAGCGCACTATTTCTTATGGAATAATTAATTCACGTCATACATGGCAGTTTATTTCTATCACGGTTACGGATATTTGTACATATTTTTGCATTAATGATAAAATAATTTTAATTTCAATGGATACTGCTACTAGTAACACTAACGTTGTAGCCTTGCTTACCACTACACTAAATCCTGCATTTAGTAATATTTTTCAAGTTAGATGTATTTGTCATATTTACCATTTAATTGTGGGTGATGGTATGAGAATTTTAAATGTTGAATTCGAAAAGGTTAAAGTGGCTCTTCACTGGCTTTTTTATTCAAATCGTAGAAGTAGACTTAGAGAATATTTTAAACGATGCGATAAATTTGGCCTAAGAGAAAGAAAAGTTCCTAAACATTGTCCAGCTAGATGGAATTACATGTATGAAAGTTTGGTTGTTGCATATGAATATAGAAACCCCATGTCACGACCCAAAATCCAATAAGGGTCGTGGTGGCGCCGGATACCTCTGTCAGGGAAGCCAACTAAATTATCTATAAAATTCTCTTTTAATACCTTTTAAAATCTAGGATCTTTCCTTCCATGTTTCATAATTAAAGCAATCTTTACTTCATTTCAAATTAAGTAATAATTATTAGTACACATCTTTCGAAAACCATCCCAGAACCCGGTGTCACAAGTGCATGAGTATCTATTGATAAGGAAAATAAAATACAACATCTGTCCGAAATACAGTGGATAGGAAATAAATAATAAAAATGCTGAAAGGAACTACACTAGTTGCGGGTCTCCTCGAACAATGCAGCTCACCTAGTCCTAGATCCGCACTGCTACGCCCAGCAGGCCACAAAAGATACATATACATGTACAACAAAGATGCACAGAAGTGTAGTATGAGTACGTAAACAACGTATACTCAATAAGTATCCCGCCTAATCTCGAAGAAGTAGAGACGAGATGGTCAACTTCGACACTTACTAGAGGCCGATTAACAATATTCTAGAAATGTGAGGAAAATCATGGATTTATATAGTAGTTCTAATTCAAGAAGCCGGAAAACAGGTAAGCACCTTTAACAAATAATCAAGGGCTTTCAAGGTTTATTCTTTATTATCTTATCAATTTATATCAAGCCACGAAGGGCAAATTTCACGTTTAAAAATCCTCAAACGACAAATAACATGCGCAAATCACACCGAGGCGACGGCCCGATCCAACAGAAATGTAAATTGTGCATTGCCGAGGGTCGAACGGCCCGAACCATAGATGCATCTATTTAATCTGTCGAGGCGTTCGGCCCGTCCCATAAATAAACATATACCCTACTTGCGAATCATGCATGCGACGCATGTACACATAAGGATACATGCCCAATCAGTCAATTAAGAACTTATCGGGGAATATTTATCCAAATAAAACCAATTCTCCTTTGATAAATTTTAAGAAATGAAGTTAAATCCTTTTAGACATTCACTTACTAATTCAATGTGATTTAAGCAATTTAAGCATCAATGGTTTCATAAATAATCCAAGTATAACATGTTTTTGGGTCCTAACTACCCGGACAATAGCATAATAGTAGCTACGCACGGACTCTCGTTACCTCATGCATACGTAGCCCCCACAAATAGGAGCACATAATCAGTTATTACACCTATGGGGACATTTCTCTCTTACAAGGTTAGAAAGGAGAATCACCTCGCTCCTAAGATCCATAACCGGCATTCCATGCCCTCCCGAAGACTCTACTTGATGCACCACGCTCCAAAACTAGCCAACGGTTACGTAAATCTATTAATATATGCTAAATTATTCATTACAATCTAATTTATAGCAATTCCTAGCTCCGAACGAAAAGTTGACCAAAACGCCCTCAGGCTCACGTGCCCGAAATCCAAAAATTTTCGAAGATAAAGATTACCCTTGACCTTAGGAACTCAAATATATAATTTTCTCTTAATTTCATCCCCAAAAACATGGCTAAATTCCAATAATATAATTTCTAGGTATTTCTATCAAACCCCAAATTTTCTACACAATTCATGCTTAAATCCATACATAATTGATGTATTTAACTCACAATAGAGGGGGATTAGCTTACTTTATCATTGATGAATGAATTCCTCTCTTGAATCCTCCAAGAATCGCCCCCAAGCCAAGAAAATATGAGAAAAATAGCCAATCCCCGACTTTAAAATAACCTTCTGCCTCCAGGTCTTTTCGCTTCTGTGACTCCTCCACCGCAGGTGCGGTCCCGCTTCTGCAGAAAAATGACCGCATCTGCCGTCCCAGCCTAGCTGCCCCAATCCGCTTCTACGACTCCTCCACTGCAGGTGCGGTCCCGCTTCTGCAGAAAAATGACCGCATCTGCGATCCCAGCCTAGCCGCCCCAATCCGCTTCTGCGATAAGCCCACCGCTTCTGCGGATTCTTTACCGCATAAGCGGTCCCTACTCCCTTCACTCCCAACCGCTTCTTCGGTTCCTTCCTCGCTTTTGCGGGGCCGCTTCTGTGGTCCCAATTCCGCATAAGCAGAAATACCAGCAACCAGCAACTTCAACCTTCCAAAATTCCATTTTCAATCCGTTAACCACCCGCAATCCACCCGAGGCCCTCCGAGACCCCAACCAATCATACCAACCAGTCCCAAATTACATTCGAACTTGCTCGAGGCCTCAAATTGCATCAAACAATGCTAAATTCATGAATCGACCTCCAATCCAACTTAATGAACTTCAAAATTTTCAAACTTCTATTTCTGATGTTTAAACCTATCAAATCACGTCTGATTGACCTCAAATTTTGCGCACAAGTTATATTTAACATTACGGACCTACTCTAACTCCCGAAATCGGATTCCGACCCCGATATCAAAAAGTCCACTTCCGTTCAAACTTCTCAAAAACCTTCAAATTTCTATCTTTAGCCAAATATTTTTAAAATGACCTACGGACCTCCGAATTCACTTCTGATCGCGCTCCCAACTCCAGAATCACCATACGGAGCTACTCCCAGTCTAGGAATTCCAAAAGGACATTGATAATACTGAAATGCACTTCAAACCAAACTAATGAAATTTCTTCCAAAATGCCAACCTCCACAATAGGCGCCAAAACGCTCCCGGGTCATCCAAAACCCGATCTGGGCATATGCCCAAGTCCGAAATTATCATACGAACCTGATGGAACCTTCATATCTTGATTCCGAGGTCGTTTACTCAAAATTCCAATCTTAGCCATTTTCTCCAGCTTAAGGCTTCTGAAATGAGAATTTTCATTCCAATTTAACTTCGATCTTCCTGAATTTCAATTTCGACCATACGCATAAGTCAATATACCTTAAATGAAGCTACTCATGGCCTCAGACTGTTGAATGATGTGCTAGTGCCCAAAACGATCGGTTGGATCATTACATTCTCTCCCACTTAAACATACGTTCGTCCTCGAACGTGCTGAGAACTACACTAGAGTGGTCTGAAATCGCTGTTTAACTTCTCATGCACCTTCCCGTGCTACCACAGCTCAATTGAGCACATTAACTCAATCCATCCTGAAGATATTCTCTTTTATTCAAGCAGATACGCCCTAAGGCCCAATTCCAACATCTGGAATTTCATGTCCGACCTGTTTCCACCATAAGACCACCATATCAATCACCACACGTTGTACTCAAACATAGCTGCATAACTTTGTTGAATTCATTCCTAGCATCACTTTACTCACCGGACCACAATAACCTTTTTCTGATCAACTTAATCTAAATCCTACTAATCTGATACCCCAATTGCACCCCATGACTTACACATGTCTTACTCCAGCCTTTACAATACCGCCACGACGGAAGAGATGTGCAGGAATTCATAACCAACTGCCGAGACAACAAATCAGCAGTTCTATACTTCTGACAAAAACCATCACCTCCTTCAGGACCAAATAATGGTCTTATCTCCATAATATACTTCATATACTCAGATTGCACTGATCCTAAATCCAAAAATCTCGTCTCACCCAGTACGAATTGCTCAGGCAATAAGCCACCCCACACATAATCAAAAGTCTAATATGATGCCACAATGTGCCAATGTGCCACTAATTCGAACGCGATACGAAAGGAAAACGAACTCTGGAAGGAATTACCCAACTCACGCACTGATACGGACTTTCCTTAGAAAACAGGAAGCAAGGCATACAAAATATCATATAGAAAACTATACTAAACATCACACTGTTGCGGCGCGCAACCAGCATAACTGTGGCAGACTGCCACCCGATCCAAATAACATAACCATGGCGGCGTGCCACCCGATCCACACGTAGAACTCACATAAGGAGATGCACATCGAGCTAAATTTCTCATTACAATAACATACCGGATCTCGGTCACAAGCACTCTAAGTGTATAGTACCATTCCCTAGGGAGACATATAACGCTATAATCCACAACTCTAGCACAACGGAGGCGCAATACAAGATCTGAATCTCAAGAGCCATCCTGCCCTTACAACCTCATCTCTATGCTGAACCTCAACACGTAAGAAATTTACCAAGACGTATCACAACTCGCACGGCGCAATACATCATTACATGAAATAGCTGAAGACGAAACAACACCACGACTATTCTTCCATAAACAGCACATTACTGAAATGAACACATTCGGCCTGACATAGAGCCCATATTCACATTTGAATCCATCCACCAACCTTAAGTTGATTCTGATTGCACTGACTAGGCTAATAACCTCTCCAAGATCCATGCTAACTTCCTTCTTCTAATAACGCACAAGGACAACCTTCATAACCAGAGTACTCATCCACAGTCTACAACTTAATAAGTGAGTGCCCCACAGGCATATATCCTCAACTTAACGACATCGTCGCGAACCTTCATACTTGGCTTAAATCTTTAATAATCAAAATCTCCTTTTCCGCTCATCCGAGCTCGCGACATCCTTGTCAACACCGAACTACAACTTTGGTCCTCACCTAAATTCCATACTACTCACTGAACCTAACGTGCCAATGTACGATAGGACATGCTTTTCATTATAACTCCAGAACCGCTAACAGGTTAACACTTCATCATATGAAAACTTTTCACTTAACTCACTTCGGGAGAAACACAGCAACACACAAGCCAATTCTTATAACCGTGGAAATACACAAATCTCTAAGTAGTGGTCTAAGGCACCATAGCCCTTCCGAAATCCACTTCCGCATAACAAGCCATAATAATAGAATACTTCAGAATAATATCAATTACGGCGGCTGATAAGCCTCATACGCACCGTGACAGATCACTTGCATAACTTAATCACGTTGAAAGAGCTGATCTCCACCACCAATATGCTAATCCAAATTATGGCTAGCCAATCTATCTTCCTTCGATTCACCCTGATTACCTTAGAATTAATACTAATTCCATCCAACACATAACATACTCCATATGCACTCCCCCCGAACGACCTTGAATCACGAGACCATGCTGTCTCAAATCTCACGAATTGTTTCATATCTCTCAAATGCTATGCCGCAAGTTAACATATCATAGAACATTCTGGGCACCTTCTCACAAGCTGCTACAAAGCTTGATTCTTAACTGTACTTATAGGCTCGAAATCATTAGGCACCATTCCTTACCCCTTTTAATCTCATTAGGACCGTTGCTGAGAGCCACCCGCTCTGACTTGGCCCCGAATATAATAAACTCCATGAGTCTCCTATCACCTGAATACCCCCTTGGTGAAGAACCCGCCGAATCACTTCCATTGGGACCCGCATCTATACAACGCAAAATCCTAAATCTTTCCCCATGTCTGAACATGGGCCAATAAGGCCAACGATAGCCTACCTTTAATAATTCATTTGCTTAGAATACCACTTATGCTCATTCCCCACAGCTGAAATAGCCCATCAATATGCTAATAACCAGAAACCTCACAAATAGTTAACCATGCAACCCAATCATAAGCGGTGGGACTCTCCCACTTAGCTTGAACCCATTATTTCACAACTATGGAATTCACCAGGATTCCCTAGCTTTCATTGACATAACCTTGCACTATCAACCGCATAAATTCTTGAATTCCTTCCTCAAAGCCGTATTCTTTTATACTCCGATTCACCCACTGCATTTGCACGACCGATCTTTTTGATACATAATCGATAAAATTCTTCGCAGAAGCCTCAACAACCACGCGACTGCTAACCTGCCTATAGAAGGCTCTCCCCGGCATCTTCCCACACTGCTGCACAGTGTACAATTACTACGACATCGATAACCCATCCTGAGTCCAAGCTTACTCTCTAGATGTACCAGTCTATTTACCCCTTGTGGACATCAATTAAATATGCGACAACATCCTTCGATTTCAAATTTATGCTGCATCCTTCCCACATGTCCTTCTCATCTTTTGCTTCTCGGTCGTTGCCTTAATAAAATTTATCTTCATAGAACTTGAATCCACAAATTGCTACTAGCTTTAAACTTTTCTGAAGGTCATCTTCATTGACCGCCAACATTAGAAATACTGATTCAATCCTGAACCACCGCACCCTACGATATTTGATAGTTGTATCTCCGATGCTATTTCACAATATCTTGCCCCAAGGGCAAATTGTAGCAGATCATAACACCGACAAACTTAGTATGTTCAATTAGGACAACGACACCCCATCATAGAAGAAAGCTCCACCGCGCTTGCAAATACCAAATCTCATTACTTCCCCCAGCCCACATCTGACCATCCTTAGTCCGATTGTCTTTCCCCCTGCCGGGATAAAATGCCGAATCTCATGATTATGCCATGATTAAACTTCCATTCAAGTCATTCACTGCCCGACACGTGGGCAAAACTTCCTATAATTATAGCAATACCGCGGAATAATTGTTCATAAGCATCGTGGCATCTTGTGCCTAGCCGAGAGCCCTCAGAAGTACCGCTACTAGGCTGAAACCATCAAAGGTCCTTCTATAACCTGACAATAATAATCCGATCAGCTATACCAGGAGAAATATCCCGTATCACATTTGTAGTGCCATTACAATCCTTTAATTTTTGATTTATAACAAGCGCTCACGTAAGATTGAGTAGGAAGAAATCAAAGGCATAAGCCTCAAATGAATTGAACCGCACGATAAGGAAATCAATAAGGGAAGTACTCCTAACAGCCCTGAAGCCTCCCGAGGATAAGTACAGACGTCTCTGCACCGATCCGCGAGACTCTACTAGACTTGCTCATGACTTGTGAGACCCTAGGAACCTAGTGCTTTGATACCATGTTGTCACGACCCAAAATCCACTACGGGTCGTGGTGGCGCCGGACACCTCTATCAGGCAAGCCAACTAAATTATCAATAAAATTCTCTTTTAATACCTTTGAAAATCTAGAATCTTTCCTTCCATTTTTCATAATTAAAGCAATCTTTACTTCAATTAAAATTAAGTAATAACTATTAGTACACATCTCTCAAAAACCATCCCAGAACCCGGTGTCACAAGTGCATGAGCATCTATTGATAAGGAAAATAAAATACAACATTTGTCCGAAATACAGTGGACAGGAAATAAACAATAAAAATGCTGAAAGGAACTACACTAGCTGCGGGTCGCCTCGAACAATGCAGCTCACCTAGTCCCAGAATCATCCGCATTGCTACGCCCAGTAGGCCACTAGACATACATATACCTGTGCAACAAAAATGCACAGAGTGTAGTATGAGTACGTAAACAATGTGTAATCAATAAGTATCCCGCCTAATCTCGAAGAAGTAGAGATGAGATAGTCAACTTAGACACTTACTAGAGGTCGATTAACAATATTCTTGAAATGTGAGGAAAATCATGGATTTATATAGTAATTCTAATTCACGAAGCCGGAAAATAGGTAAACACCTTCAACAAATAATCAAGGGCTTTCAAGGTTTATTCTTTATTATCTTATCAATTTATATCAAGCCACGAAGGGCAAATTTCACGTTTAAAAATCCTCAAACGACAAATAACATGCTCAAATCACACCGAGGCGACGACCCAATCCAACAGAAAGGTAAACTGTGCACTGCCAAGGGTCGAACGACCCGAACCATAGATGCATCTATTTAATCTGCCGAGGCGTTCGGCCTGTTCCATAAATAAACACATACCCTGCTCGCGAATCATGCATGCGACTCAGGTACACATAAGGATACATGCTCAATCAGTCAATTAAGAACTTATCGGGGAATATTTATCCAAATAAAATTAATTCTCCTTTGACAAATTTTAAGAAATGAAGTTTAATCTTTTTAGACATTCACTTACTAATTCAATGTGATTTAAGCAATTTAAGCACTAATGGGTTCATAAATAATCCAAGTATAATATGTTTTTGGGTCCTAACTACCTGGACAATAGCATAATAGTAGCTACGCACGGACTCTAGTCACCTCGTGCGTACGTAACCCCAGCAAATAGGAGCACATAATCAATTATCACACCTATGGGGACATTTCCCTCTTACAAGCTTAGAAAGGAGACTCACCTCGCTTCGAAGATCCATAACCGGCATTTCACGCCCTCCCGAAGACTCTACTTGATGCACCACGCTCCAAAACTAGCCAATGGTTACATAAATCCATTAATATATGCTAATTTATTCATTACAATCTAATTTATAGCAATTCCTAGCTCCAAACAAAAATTTGACCAAAACTCCCTCCGGCCCACTTGCCCGAAATCCAATTTTTTGAAGATAAAGATTACTCATGACATTAGGAACTCAAATTTAGAATTTTCTCTTAATTTCATCCCCAAAATTGTGGCTAAATTCCAATAATATAATTTCTAGGTCTTTCTATCAAACCCCAAATTTTTTACACAATTCATGCTTAAATTCATACATAATTGATGTATTTAACTTACAATAGAGGGGGATTAGCTTACCTTATCATTGATGAATGAATTCCTCTCTTGAATCCTCCAAGAATCGCCCCCAAGCCAAGAAAATATGAGAGAAATAGCCAATCCCCGAATTTAAAATAACCTTCTGCCTCCAGGTCTTTTCGCTTATGCGACTCCTCCACCGAAGGTGCGGTCCCGCTTCTGCGGAAAAATGACCGCATCTGCGGTCCCAGCCTAGCCGCCCCAATTCGCTTCTGCGATAAGCCCACCGCTTCTGCGGATCTGCTTCTGCGGATTCTTGACCGCATATGCGGTCCATGCTCCCTTCACTCCCAACCGCTTCTGCGGTTCCTTCCTTGCTTCTGCAGGGCCGCTTCTGTGGTCCCAATTCCGCAAAAGCGGAAATACCAGCAACCAGCAACTTCAGCCTTCCAAAATTCCATTTTCGATCCGTTAACCACCCGAAATCCACCCGAGGCCCCCCGGGACCCCAACCAATCATACCAACCAGTCCCAAAATACATTACGGACTTGCTCGAGGCCTCAAATCGCATCAAATAACGCTAAATTCATGAATCGACCTCCAATCCAACTTAATGAACTTCAAAATTTTTAAACTTCTATATCTGATATTTAAACCTATCAAATCACGTCGGATTGACCTCAAATTTTGCGCACAAGTCATATTTGACATTACGGACCTACTCCAACTTCCAGAATCAGATTCCGACATCGATATCAAAAAGTCCACTTCTGGTCAAACTTCTCAAAAACCTTCAGATTTCTATCTTTAGCCAAATGTCTTCAAAATGACCTACGGACCTCTGAATTCACTTCTGATCGTGCTCCCAACTCCAGAATCACCATACGGAGCTATTCCCAGTCTCAGAATTCCAAACAGACATCGATAACACTGAAATACACTTCAAACCAATCTCATGAAATTTCTTCCAAAATGCCAACTTCCACAATAGGCGCCATAATGCTCCCGGGTCGTCCAAAAACTGATCTAGGCATACGCCCAAGTCCGAAATCATCATATGAACCTGCTGGAACCTTCAGATCTTGATTCCAAGGTCATTTCCTCAGAATCCAATCTTAGCCATTTTCTCCAACTTAAGGCTTCTGAAATGAGAATTTTCATTCAAATTTAACTCTGATCTTCCTGAATTTTAATTCCGACCATACGCACAAGTCAATATACCTGAAATGAAGCTACTCATGGCCTCAAACTGCTGAATGATGTGCTAGTGCCCAAAATGACCGATCGGGTCGTTACACCTCATAAACTCAATGTTTAATGCTCATGTAAGTGATGGTGATGGGCACTTTACAAATACGGATTGGGCTAATGTTAAATGCTTGTAAATTTTTCAGAAAGATTTCATGTTGCTACAAATAGTTTTCTGGTCAATATTATCCTACTATTTTGAGCTGTTTAGTTTATCTTGCAGATCTTGCAAATTTGTTTGCTTATTTTTTAGAGGGTGGGAAATTTTATGAAGTAGCTATTGATTCTATGAGAAAGAAATTTTAAAAATATTTTTACCCTAGTTTCCCTGTTTATGGTATTGTTACCTTGTTAAATCCTACTATGAAATTAGGTGGTCCTCAATATTGGTATTGATCTATTTATAATGGTTTAGCACTTGAACCTAAGGATTTGTCTACACTTTCGGACGCACAAGCCTCAATTAAAATAAATGCTCTAACTATTTATAGTGCTTATCGAATTGCAATAGATAATGCTAGATAAAATATTCCAATTCCTTCTTCTTCTAGTTCTCAATCATCTAAAAGAACTACAGGAGTAAGAACACTTACTACTTGGACCGAGTTGTGGGGTTCTCAAGGTTGTACCACTAGTGATTATTCACAACTAAATGAGCTTGAAGTTTATTTGTCACAGGACCTTGAGGAAGTGAATCCCGATGGCTCATTTAATATTTTGGAATGGTGGAAGGACAAAAAAAAATACTTTCCGATCCTTTCAAGGATGGCCCGAGATATTTTAATCATTCAAGCTTCAACAATGGCATCAGAGAGCGCTTTGAGTCAGGCAAGACTTTAAATCTATGATTATAGAGCGTCTATGAGGGAGAGCTTGGAAAAATCAGTACTTTTCAGAGATTGGATCCGTTCGGAACGAAGAAATTTTGGACTTGTAGAAACACAACCAGAGGTAGATGAAGCTTACGAAGAAATGCTAGCTGAACTTGCGGAAGATGCAGCTTCGCCCGGAAGCGGTGATGAACAAGCTTCTTTTCCGCCACCACCAACGGAAGTTCCTCCGAACCTTGAAGGATTTATGAAATTTGTAAGAGATATCATGTAAAATTAATATTTAACTTGTACTTTGGCACATCTTGATTAGTTTCTTGTTCTTCTCAATGGAGGTATTAGCACCTTGTTGTGCTCATTCCATTGGTTGGGGAGGGGGGAGGCTAAGAAAGATTGGGCCATGTTTTCTTAATGTCATAATAATAAAAATTTAACGCATTCCTTTGAATATCTTTTTACAATATTTTGTGTTTTAAATTTGAATTAAAATTTTTTAAGTAACAACTATATAATATAATTTAGAATAAAATTCCTTAGATAAAAAATTTATACAAATAAATAGGCCCACTTATCTTCACATGACTTGGGCAGAGATTCCCTTAGTGTTTGTAACTATCTCTTCCACTCAAAAATTCAGCTTGTCTTGTAGCACTACCTTTTGTCACATCTTCTGTTCTTTATGTCATTTATTCTTTTTTTTTATGTGACTTCTTCTTTTTCAATTGTCTCTCACATTATTGCTCTTGGTTTTCTTTGTCTTTGCTGCTCTCAATTGCTTCTGACTGGGACCTTGCTTTTTTACGTGTCTAAGTTGTGTAGAGCTATTGAATCAAAACTCATTCCTGAATCATCTTCGTATGGATCTTGAGCATCTTGATAATTTAGGTGGTTTTCATCTTCGTAATTATCTTCTTCCCCTGAGCTTTGAGACCTTTCTGGACTTGGATTGAGATTGAGATTCTTAATCATATGTTTGTCTTGTTTTTCTTTTTCTTGAAAGAAATTTTCTAATGTCTGCTTAATTATGTTTTCTATTTTCTCATTTTTTTTCTTTTTAGAGATTATATCCTTCTTTTTTAATGCTTCTCCCTGTGTTAGTGTTTTAGTTAGTCTTCGTCTTGATGCACCTTCATCTTCACTTTTTGTCAAAGTGACAGCCATAAACGTATTTGATATGTCTTTACCGGTCACCGTTTGGTGAATCCGACATGAATTGA